>JAPDVR010000012.1:635965-680965 GCA_026230005.1 Gila orcuttii | reverse complement strand
ACATTTTACTAAGCCACTTGTCTTGGTAGCTGAGTCTGACGAACTGCCCCCTGGAATCCCATCGACCACAGGTCGCCCTTTATTAAGGGACAGTGCCAGCTCCTCAGCTCGGGTGAGGGTTAGTAGTTTATTAAGGGACAGTCCCAGCTCCTCAGCTCGGGTGAGGGTTAGTAGTTTATTAAGGGACAGTGCCAGCTCCTCAGCTGGGGTGAGGGTTAGTAGTTTATTAAGGGACAGTGCCAGCTCCTCAGCTCGGGTGAGGGTTAGTAGTTTATTAAGGGACAGTGCCAGCTCCTCAGCTGGGGTGAGGTTTAGTAGTTTATTAAGGGACAGTGCCAGCTCCTCAGCTGGGGTGAGGGTTAGTAGTTTATTAAGGGACAGTGCCAGCTCCTCAGCTCGGGTGAGGGTTAGTAGTTTATTAAGGGACAGTGCCAGCTCCTCAGCTGGGGTGAGGGTTAGTAGTTTATTAAGGGACAGTGCCAGCTCCTCAGCTGGGGTGAGGTTTAGTAGTTTATTAAGGGACAGTGCCAGCTCCTCAGCTCGGGTGAGGGTTAGTAGTTTATTAAGGGACAGTGCCAGCTCCTCAGCTCGGGTGAGGGTTAGTAGTTTATTAAGGGACAGTGCCAGCTCCTCAGCTCGGGTGAGGGTTAGTACTTTATTAAGGGACAGTGCCAGCTCCTCAGCTCGGGTGAGGTTTAGTAGTTTATTAAGGGACAGTGCCAGCTCCTCAGCTGGGGTGAGGGTTAGTAGTTTATTAAGGGACAGTGCCAGCTCCTCAGCTCGGGTGAGGGTTAGTAGTTTATTAAGGGACAGTGCCAGCTCCTCAGCTCGGGTGAGGTTTAGTAGTTTATTAAGGGACAGTGCCAGCTCCTCAGCTGGGGTGAGGGTTAGTAGTTTATTAAGGGACAGTGCCAGCTCCTCAGCTGGGGTGAGGGTTAGTAGTTTATTAAGGGACAGTGCCAGCTCCTCAGCTCGGGTGAGGGTTAGTAGTTTATTAAGGGACAGTGCCAGCTCCTCAGCTCGGGTGAGGGTTAGTAGTTTATTAAGGGACAGTGCCAGCTCCTCAGCTCGGGTGAGGGTTAGTAGTTTATTAAGGGACAGTGCCAGCTCCTCAGCTCGGGTGAGGTTTAGTAGTTTATTAAGGGACAGTGCCAGCTCCTCAGCTCGGGTGAGGGTTAGTAGTTTATTAAGGGACAGTGCCAGCTCCTCAGCTGGGGTGAGGGTTAGTAGTTTATTAAGGGACAGTGCCAGCTCCTCAGCTCGGGTGAGGTTTAGTAGTTTATTAAGGGACAGTGCCAGCTCCTCAGCTGGGGTGAGGGTTAGTAGTTTATTAAGGGACAGTGCCAGCTCCTCAGCTTGGGTGAGGGTTAGTAGTTTATTAAGGGACAGTGCCAGCTCCTCAGCTGGGGTGAGGTTTAGTAGTTTATTAAGGGACAGTGCCAGCTCCTCAGCTGGGGTGAGGTTTAGTAGTTTATTAAGGGACAGTGCCAGCTCCTCAGCTCGGGTGAGGGTTAGTAGTTTATTAAGGGACAGTGCCAGCTCCTCAGCTGGGGTGAGGTTTAGTAGTTTATTAAGGGACAGTGCCAGCTCCTCAGCTCGGGTGAGGGTTAGTAGTTTATTAAGGGACAGTGCCAGCTCCTCAGCTGGGGTGAGGTTTAGTAGTTTATTAAGGGACAGTGCCAGCTCCTCAGCTCGGGTGAGGGTTAGTAGTTTATTAAGGGACAGTGCCAGCTCCTCAGCTGAGGTGAGGGTTAGTAGTTTATTAAGGGACAGTGCCAGCTCCTCAGCTGGGGTGAGGGTTAGTAGTTTATTAAGGGACAGTGCCAGCTCCTCAGCTCGGGTGAGGGTTAGTAGTTTATTAAGGGAAAGTGCCAGCTCCTCAGCTCGGGTGAGGGTTAGTAGTTTATTAAGGGACAGTGCCAGCTCCTCAGCTGGGGTGAGGGTTAGTAGTTTATTAAGGGACAGTGCCAGCTCCTCAGCTGGGGTGAGGGTTAGTAGTTTATTAAGGGACAGTGCCAGCTCCTCAGCTCGGGTGAGGGTTAGTAGTTTATTAAGGGAAAGTGCCAGCTCCTCAGCTCGGGTGAGGTTTAGTAGTTTATTAAGGGACAGTGCCAGCTCCTCAGCTGGGGTGAGGGTTAGTAGTTTATTAAGGGACAGTGCCAGCTCCTCAGCTTGGGTGAGGGTTAGTAGTTTATTAAGGGACAGTGCCAGCTCCTCAGCTGGGGTGAGGGTTAGTAGTTTATTAAGGGACAGTGCCAGCTCCTCAGCTGGGGTGAGGTTTAGTAGTTTATTAAGGGACAGTGCCAGCTCCTCAGCTGGGGTGAGGGTTAGTAGTTTATTAAGGGACAGTGCCAGCTCCTCAGCTGGGGTGAGGTTTAGTAGTTTATTAAGGGACAGTGCCAGCTCCTCAGCTGGGGTGAGGGTTAGTAGTTTATTAAGGGACAGTGCCAGCTCCTCAGCTCGGGTGAGGGTTAGTAGTTTATTAAGGGACAGTGCCAGCTCCTCATCTGGGGTGAGGGTTAGTAGTTTATTAAGGGACAGTGCCAGCTCCTCAGCTGGGGTGAGGGTTAGTAGTTTATTAAGGGACAGTGCCAGCTCCTCAGCTCGGGTGAGGGTTAGTAGTTTATTAAGGGACAGTCCCAGCTCCTCAGCTCGGGTGAGGGTTAGTAGTTTATTAAGGGACAGTCCCAGCTCCTCAGCTCGGGTGAGGGTTAGTAGTTTATTAAGGGACAGTGCCAGCTCCTCAGCTGGGGTGAGGGTTAGTAGTTTATTAAGGGACAGTGCCAGCTCCTCAGCTCGGGTGAGGGTTAGTAGTTTATTAAGGGACAGTGCCAGCTCCTCAGCTCGGGTGAGGGTTAGTAGTTTATTAAGGGACAGTGCCAGCTCCTCAGCTCGGGTGAGGGTTAGCAGTTTATTAAGGGACAGTGCCAGCTCCTCAGCTGGGGTGAGGGTTAGTAGTTTATTAAGGGACAGTGCCAGCTCCTCAGCTGGGGTGAGGGTTAGTAGTTTATTAAGGGACAGTGCCAGCTCCTCAGCTCGGGTGAGGGTTAGTAGTTTATTAAGGGACAGTGCCAGCTCCTCAGCTGGGGTGAGGTTTAGTAGTTTATTAAGGGACAGTGCCAGCTCCTCAGCTGGGGTGAGGGTTAGTAGTTTATTAAGGGACAGTGCCAGCTCCTCAGCTGGGGTGAGGTTTAGTAGTTTATTAAGGGACAGTGCCAGCTCCTCAGCTGGGGTGAGGGTTAGTAGTTTATTAAGGGACAGTGCCAGCTCCTCAGCTCGGGTGAGGGTTAGTAGTTTATTAAGGGACAGTGCCAGCTCCTCAGCTGGGGTGAGGGTTAGTAGTTTATTAAGGGACAGTGCCAGCTCCTCAGCTGGGGTGAGGGTTAGTAGTTTATTAAGGGACAGTGCCAGCTCCTCAGCTCGGGTGAGGGTTAGTAGTTTATTAAGGGACAGTCCCAGCTCCTCAGCTCGGGTGAGGGTTAGTAGTTTATTAAGGGACAGTCCCAGCTCCTCAGCTCGGGTGAGGGTTAGTAGTTTATTAAGGGACAGTGCCAGCTCCTCAGCTGGGGTGAGGGTTAGTAGTTTATTAAGGGACAGTGCCAGCTCCTCAGCTCGGGTGAGGGTTAGTAGTTTATTAAGGGACAGTGCCAGCTCCTCAGCTCGGGTGAGGGTTAGTAGTTTATTAAGGGACAGTGCCAGCTCCTCAGCTCGGGTGAGGGTTAGCAGTTTATTAAGGGACAGTGCCAGCTCCTCAGCTGGGGTGAGGGTTAGTAGTTTATTAAGGGACAGTGCCAGCTCCTCAGCTCGGGTGAGGGTTAGTAGTTTATTAAGGGACAGTGCCAGCTCCTCAGCTCGGGTGAGGGTTAGTAGTTTATTAAGGGACAGTCCCAGCTCCTCAGCTCGGGTGAGGTTTAGTAGTTTATTAAGGGACAGTGCCAGCTCCTCAGCTCGGGTGAGGGTTAGTAGTTTATTAAGGGACAGTGCCAGCTCCTCAGCTGGGGTGAGGGTTAGTAGTTTATTAAGGGACAGTGCCAGCTCCTCAGCTGGGGTGAGGGTTAGTAGTTTATTAAGGGACAGTGCCAGCTCCTCAGCTCGGGTGAGGTTTAGTAGTTTATTAAGGGACAGTGCCAGCTCCTCAGCTCGGGTGAGGGTTAGTAGTTTATTAAGGGACAGTGCCAGCTCCTCAGCTGGGGTGAGGGTTAGTAGTTTATTAAGGGACAGTGCCAGCTCCTCAGCTCGGGTGAGGGTTAGTAGTTTATTAAGGGACAGTGCCAGCTCCTCAGCTGGGGTGAGGTTTAGTAGTTTATTAAGGGACAGTGCCAGCTCCTCAGCTGGGGTGAGGGTTAGTAGTTTATTAAGGGACAGTGCCAGCTCCTCAGCTCGGGTGAGGGTTAGTAGTTTATTAAGGGACAGTGCCAGCTCCTCAGCTGGGGTGAGGGTTAGTAGTTTATTAAGGGACAGTGCCAGCTCCTCAGCTGGGGTGAGGTTTAGTAGTTTATTAAGGGACAGTGCCAGCTCCTCAGCTGGGGTGAGGGTTAGTAGTTTATTAAGGGACAGTGCCAGCTCCTCAGCTGGGGTGAGGTTTAGTAGTTTATTAAGGGACAGTGCCAGCTCCTCAGCTGGGGTGAGGGTTAGTAGTTTATTAAGGGACAGTGCCAGCTCCTCAGCTCGGGTGAGGGTTAGTAGTTTATTAAGGGACAGTGCCAGCTCCTCAGCTGGGGTGAGGGTTAGTAGTTTATTAAGGGACAGTGCCAGCTCCTCAGCTGGGGTGAGGGTTAGTAGTTTATTAAGGGACAGTGCCAGCTCCTCAGCTCGGGTGAGGGTTAGTAGTTTATTAAGGGACAGTCCCAGCTCCTCAGCTCGGGTGAGGGTTAGTAGTTTATTAAGGGACAGTCCCAGCTCCTCAGCTCGGGTGAGGGTTAGTAGTTTATTAAGGGACAGTGCCAGCTCCTCAGCTGGGGTGAGGGTTAGTAGTTTATTAAGGGACAGTGCCAGCTCCTCAGCTCGGGTGAGGGTTAGTAGTTTATTAAGGGACAGTGCCAGCTCCTCAGCTCGGGTGAGGGTTAGTAGTTTATTAAGGGACAGTGCCAGCTCCTCAGCTCGGGTGAGGGTTAGCAGTTTATTAAGGGACAGTGCCAGCTCCTCAGCTGGGGTGAGGGTTAGTAGTTTATTAAGGGACAGTGCCAGCTCCTCAGCTCGGGTGAGGGTTAGTAGTTTATTAAGGGACAGTGCCAGCTCCTCAGCTCGGGTGAGGGTTAGTAGTTTATTAAGGGACAGTCCCAGCTCCTCAGCTCGGGTGAGGTTTAGTAGTTTATTAAGGGACAGTGCCAGCTCCTCAGCTCGGGTGAGGGTTAGTAGTTTATTAAGGGACAGTGCCAGCTCCTCAGCTGGGGTGAGGGTTAGTAGTTTATTAAGGGACAGTGCCAGCTCCTCAGCTGGGGTGAGGGTTAGTAGTTTATTAAGGGACAGTGCCAGCTCCTCAGCTCGGGTGAGGTTTAGTAGTTTATTAAGGGACAGTGCCAGCTCCTCAGCTCGGGTGAGGGTTAGTAGTTTATTAAGGGACAGTGCCAGCTCCTCAGCTGGGGTGAGGGTTAGTAGTTTATTAAGGGACAGTGCCAGCTCCTCAGCTCGGGTGAGGGTTAGTAGTTTATTAAGGGACAGTGCCAGCTCCTCAGCTGGGGTGAGGTTTAGTAGTTTATTAAGGGACAGTGCCAGCTCCTCAGCTGGGGTGAGGGTTAGTAGTTTATTAAGGGACAGTGCCAGCTCCTCAGCTCGGGTGAGGGTTAGTAGTTTATTAAGGGACAGTGCCAGCTCCTCAGCTGGGGTGAGGGTTAGTAGTTTATTAAGGGACAGTGCCAGCTCCTCAGCTGGGGTGAGGTTTAGTAGTTTATTAAGGGACAGTGCCAGCTCCTCAGCTCGGGTGAGGGTTAGTAGTTTATTAAGGGACAGTGCCAGCTCCTCAGCTCGGGTGAGGGTTAGTAGTTTATTAAGGGACAGTGCCAGCTCCTCAGCTCGGGTGAGGTTTAGTAGTTTATTAAGGGACAGTGCCAGCTCCTCAGCTCGGGTGAGGTTTAGTAGTTTATTAAGGGACAGTGCCAGCTCCTCAGCTGGGGTGAGGGTTAGTAGTTTATTAAGGGACAGTGCCAGCTCCTCAGCTGGGGTGAGGTTTAGTAGTTTATTAAGGGACAGTGCCAGCTCCTCAGCTCGGGTGAGGGTTAGTAGTTTATTAAGGGACAGTGCCAGCTCCTCAGCTGGGGTGAGGTTTAGTAGTTTATTAAGGGACAGTGCCAGCTCCTCAGCTCGGGTGAGGGTTAGTAGTTTATTAAGGGACAGTGCCAGCTCCTCAGCTCGGGTGAGGGTTAGTAGTTTATTAAGGGACAGTGCCAGCTCCTCAGCTCGGGTGAGGGTTAGTAGTTTATTAAGGGACAGTGCC
Organism: Gila orcuttii; assembly: GCA_026230005.1. Classification (NCBI taxonomy): domain Eukaryota; kingdom Metazoa; phylum Chordata; class Actinopteri; order Cypriniformes; family Leuciscidae; genus Gila; species Gila orcuttii. Next base: position 674,532 of record JAPDVR010000012.1, on the reverse strand, counting down.
AGCTCCTCAGCTGAGGTGAGGGTTAGTAGTTTATTAAGGGACAGTGCCAGCTCCTCAGCTGAGGTGAGGGTTAGTAGTTTATTAAGGGACAGTGCCAGCTCCTCAGCTGGGGTGAGGGTTAGTAGTTTATTAAGGGACAGTGCCAGCTCCTCAGCTCGGGTGAGGGTTAGTAGTTTATTAAGGGAAAGTGCCAGCTCCTCAGCTCGGGTGAGGGTTAGTAGTTTATTAAGGGACAGTGCCAGCTCCTCAGCTGGGGTGAGGGTTAGTAGTTTATTAAGGGACAGTGCCAGCTCCTCAGCTGGGGTGAGGGTTAGTAGTTTATTAAGGGACAGTGCCAGCTCCTCAGCTGGGGTGAGGGTTAGTAGTTTATTAAGGGACAGTGCCAGCTCCTCAGCTCGGGTGAGGGTTAGTAGTTTATTAAGGGACAGTGCCAGCTCCTCAGCTGGGGTGAGGTTTAGTAGTTTATTAAGGGACAGTGCCAGCTCCTCAGCTGGGGTGAGGGTTAGTAGTTTATTAAGGGACAGTGCCAGCTCCTCAGCTGGGGTGAGGTTTAGTAGTTTATTAAGGGACAGTGCCAGCTCCTCAGCTGGGGTGAGGGTTAGTAGTTTATTAAGGGACAGTGCCAGCTCCTCAGCTCGGGTGAGGGTTAGTAGTTTATTAAGGGACAGTGCCAGCTCCTCAGCTGGGGTGAGGGTTAGTAGTTTATTAAGGGACAGTGCCAGCTCCTCAGCTGGGGTGAGGGTTAGTAGTTTATTAAGGGACAGTGCCAGCTCCTCAGCTCGGGTGAGGGTTAGTAGTTTATTAAGGGACAGTCCCAGCTCCTCAGCTCGGGTGAGGGTTAGTAGTTTATTAAGGGACAGTCCCAGCTCCTCAGCTCGGGTGAGGGTTAGTAGTTTATTAAGGGACAGTGCCAGCTCCTCAGCTGGGGTGAGGGTTAGTAGTTTATTAAGGGACAGTGCCAGCTCCTCAGCTCGGGTGAGGGTTAGTAGTTTATTAAGGGACAGTGCCAGCTCCTCAGCTCGGGTGAGGGTTAGTAGTTTATTAAGGGACAGTGCCAGCTCCTCAGCTCGGGTGAGGGTTAGCAGTTTATTAAGGGACAGTGCCAGCTCCTCAGCTGGGGTGAGGGTTAGTAGTTTATTAAGGGACAGTGCCAGCTCCTCAGCTCGGGTGAGGGTTAGTAGTTTATTAAGGGACAGTGCCAGCTCCTCAGCTCGGGTGAGGGTTAGTAGTTTATTAAGGGACAGTCCCAGCTCCTCAGCTCGGGTGAGGTTTAGTAGTTTATTAAGGGACAGTGCCAGCTCCTCAGCTCGGGTGAGGGTTAGTAGTTTATTAAGGGACAGTGCCAGCTCCTCAGCTGGGGTGAGGGTTAGTAGTTTATTAAGGGACAGTGCCAGCTCCTCAGCTGGGGTGAGGGTTAGTAGTTTATTAAGGGACAGTGCCAGCTCCTCAGCTCGGGTGAGGTTTAGTAGTTTATTAAGGGACAGTGCCAGCTCCTCAGCTCGGGTGAGGGTTAGTAGTTTATTAAGGGACAGTGCCAGCTCCTCAGCTGGGGTGAGGGTTAGTAGTTTATTAAGGGACAGTGCCAGCTCCTCAGCTCGGGTGAGGGTTAGTAGTTTATTAAGGGACAGTGCCAGCTCCTCAGCTGGGGTGAGGTTTAGTAGTTTATTAAGGGACAGTGCCAGCTCCTCAGCTGGGGTGAGGGTTACAGTTTATTAAGGGACAGTGCCAGCTCCTCAGCTGGGGTGAGGGTTAGTAGTTTATTAAGGGACAGTGCCAGCTCCTCAGCTCGGGTGAGGGTTAGTAGTTTATTAAGGGACAGTGCCAGCTCCTCAGCTGGGGTGAGGGTTAGTAGTTTATTAAGGGACAGTGCCAGCTCCTCAGCTCGGGTGAGGGTTAGTAGTTTATTAAGGGACAGTGCCAGCTCCTCAGCTCGGGTGAGGGTTAGTAGTTTATTAAGGGACAGTGCCAGCTCCTCAGCTCGGGTGAGGGTTAGTAGTTTATTAAGGGACAGTGCCAGCTCCTCAGCTCGGGTGAGGGTTAGTAGTTTATTAAGGGACAGTGCCAGCTCCTCAGCTGGGGTGAGGGTTAGTAGTTTATTAAGGGACAGTGCCAGCTCCTCAGCTGGGGTGAGGGTTAGTAGTTTATTAAGGGACAGTGCCAGCTCCTCAGCTCGGGTGAGGGTTAGTAGTTTATTAAGGGACAGTGCCAGCTCCTCAGCTGGGGTGAGGGTTAGTAGTTTATTAAGGGACAGTGCCAGCTCCTCAGCTCGGGTGAGGGTTAGTAGTTTATTAAGGGACAGTGCCAGCTCCTCAGCTCGGGTGAGGGTTAGTAGTTTATTAAGGGACAGTGCCAGCTCCTCAGCTCGGGTGAGGGTTAGTAGTTTATTAAGGGACAGTGCCAGCTCCTCAGCTCGGGTGAGGGTTAGTAGTTTATTAAGGGACAGTGCCAGCTCCTCAGCTCGGGTGAGGGTTAGTAGTTTATTAAGGGACAGTGCCAGCTCCTCAGCTCGGGTGAGGTTTAGTAGTTTATTAAGGGACAGTGCCAGCTCCTCAGCTGGGGTGAGGGACGGTGGAGGTGGACCCCCACCTGTTTTACGGGCCTCAGCCTTCTTTCTATTGGCTACATAGAAAACTAAATTACATTAAATACTAAATTACATGGCGTCAGTAACAAGTTTAGTAAGTTTAGAAAATATTACCTTACTGGAGAATGTTTTTGTGTTTCATTTTTCCTTGGCTCACACTTCTTCTAGCTCCAGAAGGATTACACCTGATAAAACAAGAAGCCAACATATAACTAGCCAATTATGTGCATTACTACTGTAATATTAAGAAATGTATGGAGGCCAACAAGTAAATACTTGTCTATTTTTACTACATGTGCCAAAGAATTTTTGCGTCACAATGAAAGGGGAAAATAGCCCATTTATAATTTTTTAAACTCACGCATTTACTCTGTCTGTTATTTTTTGCCAAATGCCAAGCCAACTCTCTTTCTTTTGCTGATGCAGCAGTATCGCTTTTTTTAGTTATAATGGGCTTATAGTCTTCATAAGCAAGTATTAAAACCTCCAACTCAGTTTCACCGAAATATGTAGCTCGCTTTTTTTTTTCCCTTGGTTTCCATGGTGACTCCTGAAATCGGCGATCCATTGAAAATGTCTTTATGTACTCGCCGTGCGCGCGCATTAACTCTGGGTTACCAATAGGAGGTTGATTAAACTAACTCCTCACAGGTGTTTTGGAACCGACATACCCCGAGTAAGCAGGTTTTGGGTTAATCAACCCAGAGTTCAGGGTTAATCTGATGGTAAATTAACCCAGCTTTCTGGAATACACCCCTGATTCCTATTGTATCTGTATCGGTGGATGGTGTGTATATAAATTATTGTATTTTGGAATTACTCTGTGAAAAAGAAAAAAAAAATATATATTGAAGCACTGCATCATGTCTGATTCATTCCAGTAACATCTATTGCAGTGAATTGTAAACAGTAGAGAGTGTGCTTATTTTACAGAAGAAAACATTGTATAATGCTACCTGTTGTTAGTGTTGTTTTTTAGGTCATTGTTTTGTGTCTGACAAAGTGTGTTTGTTGTCTGTCAACCTTTGCTAATGTTCTGGAAGAATGTGTTGATTTGAGACATGTATGAAGTGATTTGGTAGTTTTAGTGCATTTTGAAAGTGAAATGAACTGCTGTGCCGAGCTGAAAGTTGGTTTGGAGAACTGTGTGAAGAGTTTAGAAAAAGTGACCTAAGTATTGAGAAATGTGTCCTAGCGACTGTAAAAAACTGTAATAACTGATTATGTTAATGTTTGCTGCTATTTGTTTTTCTGTTTTTGCATGAAATAAAACCTCATTATTTTTTCTGAATAATGTTGTCAGATAAATACCTTAATTAAGTTTAGTGTTTTGTTCTTCCCTCATGTGTGTGTGTGTGTGTGTGTGTGTGTGTGCGTGCGTGCGTGCGTGCGTGTGTGTGTGTGTGTGTGTTTGCGTGCGTGCGTGCGTGCGTGTGTGTGTGTGTTTGTGTGTTTAGGTGTGTGTGTGTGTGTGTGTGTGTGTGTCCGTGTGCGTGCGTGCGTGTGTGTGTGTGTGTGTTTAGGTGTGTGTGTGTTTAGGTGTGTGTGTGTGTGTGTGTGTGAGAGAGAGAGAGTGTGTGTGTGTGTGTGTGTGTGTGTGTGTGTGTGTGTTTTTGTGTGTTTTTTTGTGTGTGTGTGTGTGTTTTTGTGTTTTTTGTGTGTGTTTTTTTGTGTGTGTGTGTGTGTGTGTAAACAGCTTTATTTCTCCTTATTATGGGAGGCCGTATGAGACGAAACCCATTGACACACTTGCGCGCACGACTTCTGGACACTCTAAGAATGTTTATGCTGTCTCACACATTGCGCATTTATTAATTAATGCCGACAATTTTTTTATCGCACGTTAACGCAGTTTTTTTTTATTATTATTTTGAAAGTACGTTGCTCACTGGCTCTGAATACACATAGGCCTACAGTCAAACCATGATCACAGGAGGGGTGGGATGTTGGTCAGCCAGCAAATAACCCACCCAAACAAGCAGTGGAGAGAGGCAGGTTCTCTCTGGTGAACAGTTAAAGGGTTGCGCTCCGCGAGTGAATGACAGGCGCTCTATGGATAGTACCTATAAAACCTATAGATAATAACTATTTCGATTCTGGAAACTCACTAACAGCGAGCCGAGGATCAGTCTCTCTTCTAATGATTTGTGCTGCGCGTCCTTTATAAAAAGTTATAGACAATTCAACTTCGGCAACGAGCGGGCGTGGGCGCGTGCTTGAGGCGAGCATGACCACAACAGTTTCACAGGAACGCACCCGCTTGTCGCTGCACCTTGTGCTCGACCACTTCACCTCACTCTTGGCTGATTTATACTTCTGCGTCGGACTTACGCCGAAGACAATACGCTATAGACTACGCGTTGGTTTTCATTTATATCTCTGCGTCGTTGTCCGCGTTGACGCGCAATTACACATGCAGAGGGAGCATGTGAAACCCGGGGAGTGGTTCTAGCAATCACAGCGCTTGTGGTACGCGTAGAATTGACGTTACATTTTTGGAGAGGTGCACGTCAGGGTACGCCGAAGTGTACGCACGCTACACAGCTACGGCGTGAGTATAAAGTATAAATTGTTTTTTTACTCTGTTTAATGTAATCTTACGTGGGAAACCATGGCATGACCAAACCTAAGCTACTATAAGTAACGTTGGTCGACTTATATAGTAGTGATCATGACCTCTGACTACTACATAGACTGTTTCTGCTGCTCCCTGATAAAAGATACCTGTTGATACCTGTTCAGAAAAAAAAACAAGAAAACTGGACTCCTTTTAACAAACTAGATAAAAGGTAATGCCCTGGCAGTGGCAAATAGCTTTGTTTAAATATTTGATTTGATTACATTAATGTTTAAGTTGAGATTTGAGATTACTGTGTAAAGGGAATACTGCTGGTATAAAAGCACCTTATTTGTTTAAAGTTATTGCACTTTTGTGTATATAGCAGTACATTTAAATCAAAAGTGTGCAATACACTACTTTAGAAGTCATTATTCAATTTTGCGCATAACAATGCGATTAATCGCGATTAATCGCAAGAGAATCATGCGATTAATCGCGATTAAAAATTTTAATCGTTGCCCAGCACTAGTTTCTATGTAACCGCATGTCTTTCATATGCACAGATATATAGTGTTTCACATGTACGCGCAAGTGTTTCAATGTGTATCACAAGTTTCCAATAGGTTTCGTCTCACTCGGCCTCCCATACCGTATTGTTCCCTATTTCTCCACTAAACCCTGTTCGAGCTCACGGTCGCTGTCGCGTCACTGCACTTCCGCACCGGTGTGTGTTCTCAGGCGTGACCTCAGCTGTTGTGTATGATCGCGCAACACTCTTGAGCATCTGAAGTGCTGGAGTTAATCTGGACTCACAGCTCTGGGACGGCAGGTGTTTTAATCACACTGGATCTCAGCAGACCCGGCGCCAGACACAAATTCACGGACGGGCATTCATTTTTTTTTCAGGGGGGCACAAATGAAAACAACCTCATTGTATCATAACAGAATCACTTATGCTAAAGGTTCGATCTTGCAGTCCAAAATTCTCACATATAAAATAGGCTACGACCTCAAGTTGTGTCAATCACGTTTACACACTGCCTCCGCAAATTTCGTCCGTCATAAACAATTTTTTTAAGTAGGTTTGAGAGGTGTTTTCAGGGCCGCTGGAAGTAATTGTGATCAGTGGGTGCTGTGAATTATTATTTAAAAAAAAAATTGGGCATGTTGTGTGGACCTCTTCGGGGGCATTCTCCCCCGCAAGAAAATTTTGTACATTTTAAGTTTAAATGCATCAATCTGGTGCACATTGAGAGCTCAAAATTAAGAGCTTCAACCGGCTTCGACCCATGAACTGTGCACATTGAACAAAGAAAAAGCATTGACTTGTACCTAAAGAGGGCTCAAACATCTTGTTAATTATAGTCTCAATCTACATTACATTGTATTTTATATTAAGTTATAGAATAGGAAAATTACACTACTTTTGTCCTAATTTCTTCACTTGTAAGAAATAAACCCTTGAGCTTTTATTTAGGAGAAAACACAAGATCACCATGCTGATCGTGTGAGCAAGAGCGCACTTTTCTTTAAATCACTCAGCACAAACAGAATGGCTAACATTACTTAATTAAAGTCTTGTGCTGTTTAGCCAAAAAACGAAATATAATACCGAAAACACTCGACATGTCAACAAAACATAAAAATCTTCCCAAACACATATCAAGCTTAAAAACCTCAAAGCATAAACACTCATTCAAAGTAATACAACGTATTACATATTCAGAATACAAATTATGAGTAGGCTAACAGTAGTCTCCACAGAGCATAAAATATTCATTTCATTTTATTCTTCATGTTCGCATTTATGAGGAAAAAAACAATGTTACGGACGTGAGCGCTCTGAAAGCGGCACTAAAAGATGCTTTAAAACTTTCACAGAGACATCAAACAGAAAGCAAAACCTTTCTTTAAAGTGAATTTCGTTTTGTATTAATTGTACCTTAATTTTAATCAATGTTTCATCAACCAATTGACTGGATTTAATAAATAAGAAGTAAATATAGCAGACGATAATGACCATGATCAGACCAAACACATTTTTATTTTTATTCAGGAGTTATGTATATTCAAAAGGATAACTTTTGATAACAGTAGCCTATTGATAAAAAAAGATATTGTGCAAGGACTGGTGGGACTTGAAGTGGAGTTGGTGAAGGGAGAGACTCGCTCAGGGCGGGCACTAGTGACTCACAGGGCGGGCCAGGCCCCCCAATGCCCGCCCATGGCGCCGGGACTGGATCTCAGAGCCGCATTCGACACTGTTGGTCATTAGTTGGTCATTAGTTGGTCATTAGTCTGGAGTGTGAGTTTGGCTTTCGTGGAAGAGCGTTAAAATGGTTTCACTCATTTATACAGGACAGAATACTCTGTTCATTCTGCAAACGCTTCATCCTCTGTCTCCCTCGAGCTCTACTGTAAGTCTACATGTCTTCTGTGTACGTGTGTCCTTCGGGTTCTGTGTGTCGTCGCTATGACATTTCCTATGTATGCACACACACACACACACACACACACACACACACACATTTATCTACCTCTCAAAGTCGGGAACGAACAGCCTCTCAAGTCCTTGTTGGACGGTTTGAATGAGCTTAAAGTTTGGCTGTCTAAAAACCTTCTTAAACTCAATGTAAAAAAGTCTGACATTATAATATTTGTTCCACCAAAATTCACAGAGAATAAAGCCAGAACTCTTGCTCTAGAAATGACGGTGAAAGATGTGAGCAATCTCGCTGTAATAATCGACTCATCGCTCAGCTTTGATAAACTGATCCGTTCTGTTGCAAACAATAGCTTTTATCAGCTTAGATTGATTTCTAAGATAAAACCCTTTCTTAGTTTGAAAGAAAGATTAGTTTGAATGCTTCCATCACGACACGACTGTGCAGATCTTAGTACAGTACAGACACTGGTCAGATATTACTCCGATACAAGTAAAAGTTGTAAAGACTGATTTTTACTGAAGTAAAAGTACAGAAGTACTCGTTCTTAAAAGTACTTAAGTATCAAAAGTAAAAAGTAATTGTCAATGCATTGTTTTATTATTGTTGTATGTAATACTTACATTCAGTGGTGGACAGTAACGAAGTAAATGTAATTCGTTACTGTACTTAAGTAGCTTTTTTGCGGATCTGTACTTTACTGAAGTATTTAAATTTGGGGAGACTTTTACTTTTACTCCACTACATTTCAAAGTCAAATATCTTACTTTTTACTCTACTACATTTTCAAAATCAGTCGTTCCTTTTTATTTATTAGTGGATAAAAACGTAACTGGTCAAACGAGCCACCAATCACAGTACAGCGCGCGCTTTGTTTTGAACTTGAATTACTAAGTGCGAACCAGAGCCGTTAGAGAGTTGCGAACTGATAGACGGTTGCGACACAGTAGCTGTGTCCGAAACCGTTCACTCATTCACTAATCCACTAATCCCTATACAGTGTATGGCATTTGAGTGCACTATATCTGCAAGGAGTGAACAAAATGGGCGTAATTTCCTATGGGGACATGTCCCACTTTTCAAAATCCCGTTTGTGTGTCCCCAACTTTCATGTTCGTTGTTAATGATTTATTTATCCGCACGCCATCATCGCCACGGAGGAGCAGGAGATAGCCTGTGCCGATGCGCGCGTACGCGTCCAGCTATGTCGCGTCCACACCATACCTTAAAGTAAACGTCCACGTCCACACTCTAAAAATAGCTCACTGAAAGTTCTGATGAGCAGGTATCGCGCTGGTATTCAAGGTAACGTTATCGGTATTCAAGCGCGAAAGAGAACTGGATTCTGGCGCGCTGTCTGTGCGTCGTGTGCGTGTGTGTTCTGTGCGTGTGCGTCAGGACAATCCAGTTCTCTCAATCCAGTTCTCTTTCGCGCTTGAATAATAACACACACATTTATGCCAAAATGTCCGTTTTGTCAATTGTATTCTCACAAGAACAGTCTTAAATGAGTTAAATCAAATCTTAAATGAAATTCAAGAGTAAATGAGAAAATTAAATGCATAAGATCCTGTCATCAGCTACAGTTCTTAAAGGGACAGCAGCCAATTCTGTCTATCAGTAAAGTTAACCAAAGAACAAAGGGGAACAGAGCAAATTACTCACTGATCTTGTCTAAAGAACGTTTGTAGCTTTAATAAGGATTAATCTATATTTAATTTATAATTTATGCAGTGCATACTGTTTGATAACCTTATTCAATTTCTGTATATTTCATATCTGTTAGACAGGAAGTGCACAGGTAAATATGGCATTTATTATGGGTTTATGTGAGGATTGTTTAAAGTTCACTTTAAATTAAAAGTTGTATTTTTGAAGCCTAATAAATGTTTCAAATTTGTGTGTGTGTGTGTTGGGGGGGGGGGGGGGGGGTCCTTTTCATGGATTCAAAACGAAAAAATGTTTCCCCATTTTGTGGGGGGAAAAGTTACACCCTTGTATATGTATTTAATGGTGTTGTGCAGGTTTATGTGAATGTATCATAACTTTAGGATGTTAATAATTATGACCATATATGCTTGAGAAAAATATATACAGTAAATACTGTAAATTTATTATACCTTATGGGAACAGTCCCCTTCCCTCCAAAATTAAACACACAAAAAATGTATTCCATTCAAAAAAATAAAAATAAATAAATATATATATATATATATATATATATATATATATATAATTACTGTCATTTTGTTAATAGATTGGTGTGCCAAGAGTGACATTAGTCTTCAAGTAGACTGAGTTAAGCAAGAGTCTTGTGACAAATTATAATAGGACATTATAGCCATAAAAAAAATCATAGTACTTGGATACTTAAGTACATTTGAAGGCAAATACTTTTGTACTTTTACTCAAGTGAATGTTTAAAGGCAGCACTTCTACTTTTACTTGAGTAATATTTTACCTTGAGTATCTGTACTTTAACTCAAGTACATGGTATGTGTACTTCGTCCACCACTGATTACATTACCAATGCCTTTGATGAATATATGCCTCATATCAATATCACATTTATTTCTAGTTCCAGTAGTGGGATTGAGTGTGAGATTGAATAAATGCACTCAATAACGTCCACAATGGTTTCGGGAACGCAGATGCTGATCCCTCAAATAGTGCCATATTTAAAGTTTTTTGGCTTTTAGCATTAATGTGTTATTACCCTTACTGTTATCTATAAGCTAGTGTGCTCCAAAACAATGACAGAATTTGCATTTAGAAGACCAAACCCAGCGCTGAAAATGAAAATCAGATTGACGTCAGAATCCAACGTTGATTTTCAAGAAAATCTGTCCGGTACTTTCTACTCAAGGAACTTGACAGAAATGTAGTCGAGTAAAAAGTACGATATTTGTCTTTCAAATGTAGTGAAGTTAAAGTAAAAATAAAAAATAATACTCAAGTAAAGTACAGATACTCAAAAAGTGTACTTAAGTACAGTTACTATTACCATTATTACTAGTAACATTATATTGTCACATTACTCCAGTATTATCCAGTATTATCCTGTCCTCATCGGCTGCCGGTTCAGTACAGGATCGATTATAAATCATTGCATATCATGTCCCCAAACTACATTGTTGACCTTTTAGGATCTTATATCAGGAAAATAAGGACATTAAGATCAACGAACCAGCTTTTGCTGACCGTCCCTTATTCTAAACAGTGAAAGAGTGACAATCTCTTCCCTTCATATCCGGCTACTCAAACTATAGACGCTTCTAAAAACTTATCTTTTTAACTTAGCTTTTAGTTAAGGGTATTGCACATTGTAGTTATAACTTATTTGTATCTAGTTGTATTTGTCACGCTGATCTCACTATACAGTTGTGTGAGGAGTGTGTAGTGACACTGATGAGCCTGATCAATGTTTTTATACATGTATGTTTTATTGTTTTAGTTATAACTGTGAAGCACTTTGGGCATTAAATGTGCTATATACATAAATAAAAGGAGAAGTCATCTGGTGAAGCGGCGGCGGCTGAACAGGTTGTTGCCGATGCCGTACACGTACGGGCTGATGGAGGAGTAGCAGCTGGTGATCAGGAGCTCCAGCTCGGACCAGGCCGGGAGTGTGTACGGGTCGCAGGCCAGATGCAGCGCCAGATACACACTCCAGTTCAGCTGGAACAGCGCCATGGCCGTCAGGATGGCGATCGTGCTGCGCTGGAACCCGGATCCGGCTCTCTGCTGCACTGTAAACACAATTACGGTAAAAAACGGTTACGGTATAAAAGCTGGTGAATCTACCGTAAAAAATACGGTAGCAACATTTTAGGTTTTACAGACTATGGGGTGGTGATGGCGCAGTGGATAAGACACATGCCTTTGGTGTGAGAGACCCGGGTTCGAATCCACTGTGAGACACCAATGTGTCCCTGAGCAAGACACTTAACCCCTAGTTGCTCCAGAGGCGTGCGACCTCTGACATATATAGCAATTGTAAGTCGCTTTGGATAAAAGCGTCAGCTAAATGTAAATGTACAGACTTAAATTTACAGTAAAAGAAAAAACATATTTCTTTATCTGATATAATGTTAATTTATCAACTCATTGAAGTACTAATATCTGTTATATACCATTGTAATACACTGAAAACCATCAATCACAGTGGAGATGAGAGTCACATGATCAATCAAAGCAATAACTTCAATAGTGATATATAGAAGCTGCACAGTCATTCACACAAACACTAAACACCATCATGCTAACACACATGACATTTTAATAATGCAATAAACATTACTTTAACAACATTAAATGTAACCTAATATACATAACTGATTAGAAAATCTATGAAGAAACAGTAATTTCAACAGAAATACATCAAATGTGAAGTGTCACGCAGGGAATTGTGGGAATGTCAATTTACGGGTTTTTACTGTAAATTATACAATGTTCTTTTTTTTACTTCCAAAAACTGGTATTTTACTGTAAAATTACATTAAATGTACAGTTAGATCTATCACAGTTACAGTATTTACCGTAATATAGTACGGAAACGTTCTGTTAACCAATTAACAGTTTTTCACAGTTTTAGCATTTTTACTGTTAAAATCAAGATAATTTTTTACAGTGCGGAGGATTTTGATCCAGACTAATTAGTTAACTAATCATTAACACACTTGAAATATACTGAATTATTCAAGTATTCCTGACCGAGGAGCGCAAAAATGATAATTGTTAAAACGCATTGAAAGTATACTTTCAAAATACATTATTTTTAAGTTCTCTGTAAACCCGAATAAGTTGGCAAATTTAAGTTAAGAAATTCAAAGTTTATTAAGCAGAACTGGCATATTTTTATTTTGTACTTATACATTTTAATTGTTCTTAACTTGAAATGTTTGAGTACACTAATTCATACGTTTAACTTAAAATTTCATGTAATCTCAATGTGAACACTTTTATTAGTATAAACTTAGCTAGCTTTAACAAGCTAGTTAGCTAACATTCTAATTAGTTAACATGTTAATAGCATGTTATACAGTAGTACTTTTAGCAATGTAAAAGTTATATTTGCTCTCAAATCAAGCTCATGCACACCTGTCACCATGATGGTAACTATCCTAAAACCAACATTAATAGAAATTCTTCTAAATTAGGACAACAAAACATTAATCATTACTAAATCACCCACTTAACATTAATCTTGCACTAAAAACCCCATTATATTGGACTTAATTTTAGCATTTACTCTCCCTTTCGAGTGCCATTGGCAAAGCATGCTGGGAAATAGACATCCCAGCTGTCTCAGTTAAACTTAAGTTTGTCTAAATTAAAAGAAATAATTTCATAAAACTCAAAACAATGAAACAGTTCAGTTTACTTAAAATATATCCATTCTGTGAACTTGAAACAAAAAGAAAGTGCTAAATACTCATAAAAGTTAATTTGACTGAACTAATTATTTTAATTTAAGTTTGTCCTACTCAAACCAATTGATTATTTTGAGCGTTCGGGTTTACAGTAGTATAATTTAAGTTAATTTTGACAGTTTTTCACTGTAGCATTTTCACAGTGGTTTACCGTTGAGATCCCGCTCGGTGTTGACGGTGTGCAGGACGAGCACGCGCACGATGGCGGCGCCGGAGAGCGTGACGAGCAGCAGCGGCAGGAGATTACACAGCACTAGGAACGAGTACTTGTAGACCCGGTTACGCGTCGGGCATCGGGAGAGCGAGCACTGGAAGAAGTCCACCGGACAGGCCAGAGACGAGGAGTTGGAGTGAGTCCAGTCCAGGTTTATCAGGAGCGTAGGGGACGCGAAGAGTAGCGCTAGTGCGGCGCAGGACACGGCTAGCGCGCGGGCCGGACCCGGGCCGTCCATCAGCAGCGGCTGGCCCACGCGCATGCGCAGCTTCTGCCAGCGGTACACGCTGATGAGGACCGTGAACAAGATGCTCCCGATCTCCCCGAAGAGAGTGAGGAACTTCAGTCCCCGGCACGCCCTGGAGAACACACACGCTTTACTGGGTTTCAAATACACTCCTTTATTCAATACTACTGCAAACATACTAACTAAAAAATTTACTATCTTTAAATATATAAAAAGTGTATTAGCATCATGCTTTTACTCATTTTCACAATACAACTTTGAACACACTTTAAAATAATTTTGCTTAATTATGTTTTATCAAAATATATTTTCTAAAAATATACTTGAAGTGACAATTCTGTTTATTTTTTAAAAGTGGAATTATTTGCACTTTACTTAAAAATATGGTGAGGAACTTCGGTCCTCGGCACGTCCTAGTGACAAAAAAGCATAATTTATTGTATTTGAAATATATTCCTTTTTTCAATAGTACATTGCAAATATACTACCAACATTTTTACTATCTTTAAATATATATACCGGTATATATATATATATATATATATATATATATATATATATATTTTTTTTTTTTTGAGTTTCAAGACAATATTACAAAAAAAATAAAGCAAAACAACAGACAAAATCATCTTAAATAATAATACCCAGAAATAAAAGAAAGAAAAAGGGTAAATAAAAGTGTGGCTTAACAAAACAATGAAAGTGCACAGTCTGCAAGATTAAAGACACTTTAACAGAAAATGAATGCAGGAAATAAGATTCAGACAATAACATTCTGATATATTGATTATAAGGGTCCCAAGCTTTAATAAACTGGTTCGACGAGCCTCTTATAGTGTTTATATACTTGAAGTGAAAATTCTGTTTATTTTTTACAAGTGTATTTATTTGCACTGTACTTAAAAATATATTTTAGGTGCATTTTTAACTGTGCGGGCTGAAAATGATCATTGTAAAAATGTATTGAGAGTTCTAAAATACATGATTAAATATCCTGAAGTTGTAGTATATTTTAAGTTAAATTTTACAGTAATTTTTAAGTTTGCTTCCTCATGCTTGGAATTCACTTCATTACTTGGACATAAATTGCTTTCAGAAAGTATTAAAGCATATGATAAATGCATTGAAAGCCTATGCAAAACATTTTTAAATAAAGTGCATGCAGTGTATAGTAATATTTGTTCATTAATGTGCATGTGTTAATTAGCATATGTTTCTTCACCAGGAGCTCATCCTGAACGAGGAGCGCGAACATGATAATTGTAAAAATGCATTGAAAGTATACTTTTAAAATACATTATTAAATATTCTGAAGTTGTAGTATAGTTCAATTTTACAGTAATTTTTAACTTTCCCTTCATTACTTGGATAAATTACTTTCAGAAAGTATTAAAGCACATGATAAATGCATTGAAAACATTTTTAAATAAAGTGCTTGTTTATGAATGTGTGTTATTGAGCATGTGTGTGTGTGTGTGTGTGTGTGTGTGTGTGTGTGTGTGTGTGTCTTCACCAGGAGCTCAACCCGAGCGAGGAGCGCGACAGCAACACGTCGTACACGTCCACGGCCGCGATCTCCTCCAGGTTACACACACTCAGGCCGAGGAGGAAGATCTCGAAGGGCTTCAGCCGAGCGCTGTGGAGCAGCGACACCATCAGCACCGAGTTCCCAACGATCCCGATCACGGACACGAGGATCCTCACCGCCAGCAGATCCAGGCTCTCCATCAGCACTGCGGGAGAGCTTCGGACGCGCTGCTATCCCGGCGCGGGGGGGGGCACTGCAGCCGGAGTCATCGGAGCTTGAGGAAAAGCTGGAGATCTGGGAGATCTGGGAACGCTGTAATTGATGCCTTGGAGATTTGCTGTGTTTCCTCTTGATTTCTCCATGGAGCTTCTCGTCTTCATCGCTGACGTGTTGATTGGCAATAAAGTTATGAGTTATGAGTTGAAAACAGTTCTCTGCGTCAGTAATTAGAGATCTCTGACTCCATCAAAACTACGACTGAATAAAGTCATGTGCAGTAATACACAGATGTTAATCACACACACACACACACACTACAGTCAAAGGTTCTGGATCCGTGTTTTTAAAAGAGTCTTTTCTGCTCACCAAAGCTGCATTTATTTGATTAAAAAATCAAATAAAAACAGTAATATTGTGAAATATTATTAGAAAGTGTAACAGCTGTTTTCTATGTTAATATATAGTAAAGTGTAATTTATTCCTGTGATCAAAGCTGAATTTTCAGCATCATTACTCCAGTCTTCAGTGCATGATCAATATAAAGTTCAAAAGAACAGTATTTAATCAGTAATAATTAATAATTTAATCGGTAGAAACTACGAGGCTACTATCGGGTGGGATCTCCGCCGAGAAGACCTCATCATCTACACTCCTCCCGGTAAGACTGAGGTGGGCAACCCACACACACGACACCAAAGCCTTACTGGACTCTGGGGCTGAAGGTAATTTTATGGACTCTAAACTTGCGCACCAACTTCAGATCCCCGTCTCCCCACACACGCACAAGATATTCGTTACTGCTCTCAATGGCCAGGAACTCCCCATTATTTCACACGCTACTGAATCCATCACACTCATCACATCTGGCAACCACACTGAAACTATAACCTTTCTCCTCATGGATTCACCGCTCGCACCCATAGCACTTGGTCATCCCTGGCTCACTCAACACAACCCCAGAAATGACTGGGGTCACAGTTCTGTGTCTGCTTGGAGTAATATGTGTCATGAGTCATGTCTAGTGTCTGCGTGTTCGTCTGTACCTATTTCTGTGTTCCAGGAGGAGGCAGTAAATTTGTCTAACGTGCCCGAGGAGTACCAGGACCTGAGGGAAGTGTTCAGTAAGTCCCGTGCTGCTTCTCTCCCTCCGCATCGTCCCTATGACTGTGCCATAAATTTAGTGCCAGGTGAGTCTCCGCCTAAGAGCAAGTTATATTCACTTTCTGTTCCAGAAAGGGAGGCTATGGAGAAATATATTTCTGATTCCCTAGCTTCCGAGTTCATTCGTCCTTCCTCATCTCCAGCGGGGGCGGGGTTCTTTTTTGTGGGGAAGAAGGATGGGTCTCTGTGACCGTGTATTGACTACCGGGGGTTGAACAACATCACGGTAAAGAATACTTATCCTTTGCCATTGATGTCTTCAGCCTTCGAGGGATTACAGGGAGCATCCATCTTCACAAAATTGGATTTACGTAACGCTTATCATTTGGTCCGCATAAAGAAGGGCGATGAATGGAAGAGCGTGTTCAACACCCCCAGGGGGCACTTTGAATACTTGGTCATGCCTTTCGGGCTGTCCAACTCCCCAGCGGTCTTCCAGGCACTCGTCAATGATATGCTGAGAGACATGGTTGATCAGTTCATATATGTTTACCTGGATGAAATATTGATTTTTTTGTCTTCTCTCCAGGAACACGTTCAGCACGTCAGACGAGTGCTTCAGAGGTTGCTAGAGAATGGGCTTTTTGTCAAGGCGGAGAAATGCGTTTTTCATGCACAGTCTGTTCCCTTCCTAGGATACATCGTCTCGTCTGGATCCTAACAAGGTAAAGGCTGTGATAGATTGGCCAAGTCCAGATTCCCGTAAGGCCCTACAGAGGTTTCTGGGGTTTGCCAACTTCTATATGCGTTTTATTCACAATTTCAGCCAACTAGCCGCACCTCTGACTGCCTTGACCTCCCCCAGAACGACGTTCAGCCGTGGCTGTATTCGCTAAAATGAAAAGTCGCTTTGTTTTGGCTCCCATCCTCGTTGCCCCTGATCCATCACGTCAGTTCTTGGTGGAGGTCAACGTGTCAGAGGTGGTGGTAGGAGCAGTACTTTCCCAATGTTCTTCCACAGACGACAGGATGCATCCTTGCGCGTTTTTGTCTCTTCATTTATCAACTGCCGAGCGTAACTATGACATTGGTAACAGAGAGTTATTGGCAGTCAAATTAGCGCTGGAAGAATGGCGCCACTGGTTAGAAGGGTCGGGGGTACCTTTTATAGTATGGACCGATCACAAGAACCTTGAATATATCAGAACCTCCAAAAGACTCAACTCTAGGCAGGCTCGTGGGCACTTTTTTTCACGTTTTGATTTTTCCCTTTCATAACGCCCAGGTTCCAAGAACATCAAACCCGACTCCTTATCTCGAATTTTTGACCAATCCGAACGCCCGTCCACTCCCGAGTGCATTTTACCCGAGATCCTATTTGTCTTCACACTCAGATGGGAGGTCGAAACGAAGGTCTTGTCGGCCTTAGAAGGGGTAACGCCCCCAATCGGCCCCCTGATGGGTTACTCTAACCCAGGGCCGGACTGGGACCAAAATTCGGCCCTGGCATTTGTGGTTTTCACCGGCCCAACTAATTGATGACGTTAAAAAAACGTCCCCAGAATCTGAACATTTTTCCCACTGAGACACACCATACAAGGCAGCAATGACTTTCACACTGTAGGCATACACGTCATGATGTAAGACTGAGGCGCATAGACTTTAGTCCATACACATTCACAGCACACACGAGCATGGCACAGCGGCCAAAAACACACGCACACACGAGCATAGCACAGCGGCCAAAAACACACGCACACACGAGCATAGCACAGCGGCCAAAAACACACGCACACACGAGCATGGCACGGCGGCCAAAAACACACGCACACACGAGCATGGCACAGCGGCCAAAAACACACGCACACACGAGCATGGCACAGCGGCCAAAAACACACGCACACACGAGCATGGCACAGCGGCCAAAAACACACGCACACACGAGCATAGCACAGCGGCCAAAAACACACGCACACACGAGCATGGCACAGCGGCCAAAAACACACGCACACACGAGCATGGCACAGCGGCCAAAAACACACGCACACACGAGCATAGCACAGCGGCCAAAAACACACGCACACACGAGCATAGCACAGCGGCCAAAAACACACGCACACACGAGCATGGCACAGCGGCCAAAAACACACGCACACACGAGCATAGCACAGCGGCCAAAAACACACGCACACACGAGCATAGCACAGCGGCCAAAAACACACGCACACACGAGCATAGCACAGCGGCCAAAAACACACGCACACACGAGCATGGCACAGCGGCCAAAAACACACGCACACACGAGCATGGCACAGCGGCCAAAAACACACGCACACACGAGCATGGCACAGCGGCCAAAAACACACGCACACACGAGCATAGCACAGCGGCCAAAAACACACGCACACACGAGCATAGCACAGCGGCCAAAAACACACGCACACACGAGCATGGCACGGCGGCCCGACGCACACAACACAACTGCTTAATAAAGAAAAAGCACCATGATCAAACCTCAATAGAATATATATGATAAAAAGAAGCATGACCTACCTTATTAAATCAGCAGCCGTTGCATCAGCGCGCTCTTCTCCGCTACCCTTTCAATGATGCAAATAGTTTTTTCCGGGTTTCTCACGTATTTTAGCTCTTTTCCCGCTGTCTTCCCGTTTTAGTATTTTCCCGTAAAATATCCCGTATTTTTACGCTCTGATTGTGTTAGCTCAGAACACGCAACTATCTGTGTCTGTGAAGTGGCGGCTTGCACTTGGGTTGCTAGACCTCCAGTAAAGCAGGTGGCAGTATACAGACAGTAGCTTAGGCTACTATCAAAGAAGAAGAAGAAGAAGACAGTCGCAGCGGCGCGGGCGCGAGCGCGAGGAACATAGCGAGGAAGAGGGAAAAAGCATGGGAAAAAGTAGCGGGAAGTGAATTTGAAATGATCAAGGAGAGTAGAGTAGATGAGTGTGATGATGTGCGATGATGGATCAGGAGGACGCCGAAGGCCAAAATTACCGAATTAACCACCAATTCTTTGAGTTCTTTCTCACTCTGTCTCCCAACATTAAGCTAAAACACGTTGTAGCAAATGAAAATGTGTAAGTAATGTTTACTTTGTTCATTCATAAAGCACTTTAAACATATTCATTGGTCTGTAATTCTGTAATATATATTGTGTAGTTATAAACTCTTTAGACTGTTAATGATTAGTGCTTTTTTTGGGTAAGTTTTTGGGTAAGAATCGTGTAAAAAAAAATCCTTTATTTTGGGGATGGATTCCGGGAAATCTCCCTTATTTTCAATGTTCAATGTTGACAGCTATGCTATGGGTAGGTGCAGCAACATGGTCAGCTTGGCCCAAAACAATAGAAAATCACACCGGCCCTTCTGGCATGTGCCAGAATTGCCAGATGGCCAATCCGGGCCTGCTCTAACCGCTGTCTGTCCCTTCGAGACCCTGGTCCCACATCGCGCTAGATTTTATTACCGCCCTCCCAGGGCAAGACGGTCGTTTTGACTGTCGTGGACCAGTTCTCATAGGCGGCTCATTTTATTCCCTTGCCCAAATTACCCTCAGCCAAGGAGACAGCGGTGACTGTCATAGATCACGTCTTTCGCTTACATGGCCTCCCGATGGACGTGGTTTCTGACAGGGGTCCCCAATTTGTGTCCAAATTTTGGCAAGGATTTTGTAAACTACTGGGGGCGAGTGTCAGTCTATCTTCGGGTTATCATCCCCAAAGCAATGGTCAAACCGAGAGAGCCAACCAAGATTTGGAGAGTGTTGCGATGTTTGGTTTCCAAGAATCCTTCCTCCTGGAGTCAACAACTCTCGATGGTGGAGTACGCCCACAATTCGTTATCAGTGTCATCTACGGGCCTCTCTCTGTTTGAATGTAGTTTAGGTTACCAGCCACCAGTTTTTCCCAGTATGGAATCCGAAGTCGCGGTCCCCTCCACTCACGCCTTCGTCCAGAGGTGCCGCCACACTTGGAGCAGAGCCCGTGAGACTCTTCTCCAAGTGGGGGCGCACACCAAGGCTAAGGCTGATCACCACAGGTCGAGGCCTCCCGTATACTTCGTTGGTCATAAAAAAAGTGTGGCTTTCAACCAAGAACATTCCTCTTCGATCCGTATCTAACAAGCTTGCTCCCAAATGTATTGGCCCGTTCACTGTCACCAAGATCATTAGTCCGTCGACTCAAACTTCCTCCTGCGTACAGGAGAATCCACCAGTCCCAGTTCCCCCCCCCGCTGTGTCTCGTAGATGGGGAACCAACGTATTTAGTTAATCGTATTCTGGACGGGGATTTGGTGGACTGGGAAGGTTACAGTCCGGAGGAGAGAAGTTGGGTTCCTGCTAGGGACATTTTGGATCACTCCCTGATCGATGATTACAATCGACAGGTAAGTCCGTCGGGGAACGCCAGGAGGCGTTCCTAGGGGAGGGGGTACTGTCACAGTTCATGAATCCACTGTCTCTCTCTCGTCCACATGCTGTTGTGTGTGTGTGTGTGTGTGTGTGTGTATGTCTGTGGACGTGGTCTCTGATCACTGCTGATTACAGCACCAGCTTTCACCACTTGTTTGTCCCTTTATATGTGTATTAACTGGTGTCTCATGTTGTCAGATCGTTGTGGTTTCCCCGGTGTGTGATCCTGTTCCTGTCATGGTTTATGAATTCTCTGCTTTCTTCTTGTCTCGTGTTTATGTGTGTGTCTGTGCAGTGTGTGTGTGTTTATGGGCGTGTCCTCCGATTACCGCTGATCAGCAGCGCCAGCTGCATTCACTTTCCTCTGGTTATATATTCTCTGTGACTGGTATCTATTGTTGTCAGATCGTTTGGTATGTTCCTGTGTTGGTTCCTGTCTCTCGTCGTGGTCTTCTTTGTGGTCTTCGTTCCCTGGATGTATTCACCTTGTCTGCACTGCCGATTCTACTCACCTCATCCCCGGATACTGGACTATCACCACTGAACATTCACCATCCGGTTGCCTGTCGAGGTCCCTGCGTCACTCGTGTTTAACCCAATGTTTAAAGTTCATTGGCAATGTTTTACATATAGTTTCCCATAGAAATCCAGTTCAAAATAAAGTAAAATTGTAACTGTGTAGGCGAGCGATATGAAATCATCCATCCACTCTTTATTCCACTTGTTCAATTCAATTCAATTCAAATTTATTTGTATAGCGCTTTTCACAATACATATTGTTTCAAAGCAGCTTTACAGAAAGTGCATTTCAGAAATGTACATAGAAAAAATACAGTTAGTTAATCATGTATTAATTTAGGGCATAACATATCGCCGGCGTTGAGTCGTCTCTTCACAGGCGTCGAGTCGTCTCATCGCAGGCGTTTAGTCATCTCATCGCAGGTGTTGGGGACTCTCTCATCGCAGGTGTTGGGGCATCTCTCATCGCAGGTGTTGGGGACTCTCTCATCGCAGGTGTTGGGGCATCTCTCATCGCAGGTGTTGGGGCATCTCATCGCAGGTGTTGGGGCATCTCATCGCAGGTGTTGGGGCATCTCATCGCAGGTGTTGGGGCATCTCATCGCAGGTGTTGGGGCATCTCATCGCAGGTGTTGGGGCATCTCATCGCAGGTGTTGGGGCATCTCTCATCGCAGGTGTTGGGGCATCTCATCGCAGGTGTTGGGGCATCTCATCGCAGGTGTTGGGGCATCTCATCGCAGGTGTTGGGGCATCTCTCATCGCAGGTGTTGGGGCATCTCATCGCAGGTGTTGGGGCATCTCATCGCAGGTGTTGGGGCATCTCATCGCAGGTGTTGGGGCATCTCATCGCAGGTGTTGGGGCATCTCATCGCAGGTGTTGGGGCATCTCTCATCGCAGGTGTTGGGGCATCTCATCGCAGGTGTTGGGGCATCTCATCGCAGGTGTTGGGGCATCTCATCGCAGGTGTTGGGGCATCTCATCGCAGGTGTTGGGGCATCTCTCATCGCAGGTGTTGGGGCATCTCTCATCGCAGGTGTTGGGGCATCTCATCGCAGGTGTTGGGGCATCTCATCGCAGGTGTTGGGGCATCTCATCGCAGGTGTTGGGGCATCTCTCATCGCAGGTGTTGGGGCATCTCATCGCAGGTGTTGGGGCATCTCTCATCGCAGGTGTTGGGGCATCTCATCGCAGGTGTTGGGGCATCTCATCGCAGGTGTTGGGGCATCTCATCGCAGGTGTTGGGGCATCTCATCGCAGGTGTTGGGGCATCTCATCGCAGGTGTTGGGGACTCTGAAGTCTCCGTGAGAGGTTGGATACAAACTGGAGCTGACGAACGCCATTTACCTCAGGACTAGCGTCCCGAGATAACAGCAGAAAGCAACTGGGGAATAATTAGCATAGCTGCTGTTCATAAAATTAAAGCATTCGATCTGATTCAACAGTGGGATAAAAGGTAAGCATTATGTGAATGCTTGGCTAAAGAGATGCGTCTTTAATCTTGTTTTAAACTGGGAGAGCGAGTCTGAGCAACGAACAGTATCAGGAAGGCTATTCCAGAGTTTAGGAGCTAAATGCGAGAACGCCCTCCCTCCTTTAGTGGACTTAGATATCCTAGGAATGACCAGAAGCCTCGAATTTAGGGATCTTAAAGAACGCGATGGATTGTATGGCGATAGAAGGTCCATTAAATACACAGGAGCTAAACCATTTAGGGCTTTATAGGTCAGTAGTAGTACTTTGTAATTGATACGGAACTTAATAGGTAACCAGTGCAGAGATGATAAAATTGGTGTTATATGATCATATTTTCTTGACCTAGTAAGAACTCTAGCAGCTGCATTTTGCACTAACTGTAGCTTGTTTATTGAGGATGCAGGACAACCAGCTAATAAAGCGTTACAGTAATCTAGTCTCGAGGTCATGAATGCATGAACTAACTTTTCTGCATCAGAAACAGATAGCATGTTACGTAGCTTAGCAATATTTCTAAGGTGGAAAAAGGCTGTTCTTGTAGCATATGATATATGATTTTCGAAAGACAAGTTGTGGTCTAGTATAACACCCAGGTCTTTTAGTGTAGTGGATAAAGTAACAGGACATCCTTCTAAATTAAAGTTGTATTGTACGAGATTTTGTGGGTAGTTTTTTGGACCAATAAGTAATACCTCCGTTTTATCTGAATTTAATAGCAGGAAATTACACGTCATCCAGCATTTTATATCTTTAAGACACTCAATTTAGATAAGTTAGTGTTTTCATCTGGTCGTGATGAAATATATAATTGAGTGTCATCAGCATAACAGTGGAAATTAATTCCATGTTTTCTTATAATATTACCCAGTGGCAGCATATATATTGAGAATAGCAGAGGGCCTAACACCGACCCTAGCGGCACTCCATAGTCTACTGACGTTATCTTCGATTTTTCCCCATTTAAACAGACAAAATGGTAACGGTCTGATAAGTACGATCTAAACCAGCTTAATGCCTGTCCCTGAACACCAGTGTAGTTTTGTAGTCGATCCAAGAGTATTTTATGATCTATAGTGTCGAACGCAGCGCTAAGATCGAGTAGATCTTGTCCACCCTGTTATTATGTTGTTAAGCAGCTAATTTTATGAATAATTTCATAAAATCAGCAAAAAAAACCCCCTAATAATTCAGTGACAATTAAATTTTACTAGAGTATCAATAATGTACAAAAAGTAAAGGGTTTTGATCTTCCATTTCAGTTGTTTTGATAATTATTGGTTAAATTTATTTACCAGAGCTTGACCTATTTTTTAAATGTTTTACATCACCCAACACAAACATTTCTTTGACTTTCTACAATTTATGATGGCCAAAAGGGACCAAATTTCAGTATCTTACATGAGGCGGTCAACTTTAATTTTTGAGCACATTTTGAAATGTTGATCACACTGGTTTGTCCCATTTGATCAAACTAGATGAAAACACCACAGAATTCATCGAATCCATTGATTTAACTTACGGATGTTTGCGCGGCTGTTTTCCCTCCAAAAGATGACGTCACTTCCAGGAGGATGATGCAGCTCGGGACGTCACGTGTGTTAAAGGGATTTTACAAAAGGAAATTTTGTTCAAAACATTTCGATTAAAGTAATTTAAACTAATTGAATATTTATTAATAAAGTGTCCGTTTGTATTGTAAAATTTAGTGCGGTTCAAAAATGAACTCACCGTATATATTAACGTAATAATGACAAAAAAAAGTATCTTTAATTGTATGAGAACATGTTGGAAGCTCCACTGTATATTTAAACTGCTCACGTTATTCCCGATGAGTTATCGCTGAATTAAGGCACGCTTCGATGACTCATCGCTGCATTAGGGAACGGCACGCCATTGGTCCAAATTAAAGACCTTGCGAACAGGGAACAGTTACGGTGAGTGACGTCACTTGCCCGCCGCGCGCGGCTGTTGATCAGTTGGTTTGGGAGGCATTTCGGTTGGGAAGCGAGAAACCTTACATTACACACGTCCAATAATGACTTAGACTGAATCCTGCACAACTTAAGAAAGGTAAGTGAGCAACAACTCGAATCTATATGCTTTTAGATGTTCCTGTTCTGAGTTAAACAGAGACTCTGTGTGTTTGTTGACTCGAATCCTCCTGACAGACTCCCGCGCGCTGCGCGCGTGCTCAACTAACTTTGGCTAAACTATGTTTATGTTTATGTTTGTGTTAATCTTCACTTTAAATAAACGTTGCACGAAGATCGTTTGTTAGTGTTTATTACTGTAACATGCAGTAACAGCGGCAGCGATCGCCATGTTCACTGTCCAACTGCCTAACTTACAGTATCTCAACACTTATTATAAATGAGTGAAATAGCGTTCAGATTATATTCCTTTCTGGAAAAATTGCATAAAATAGCAAAACATGGGTTTCAGGTTAAAATCACAATAAACCTGTAGTTGTCTGGAAGTGTGTAATTTATTTTCACCAAACTGATTTTTAATTTTCACCAAACAGATTTGCAACAATAACAATAGCTGTTGCAGACAGGGTTCCGGAACACGCCCCCCGTCTGTAATTGGTCAGTCAAACAGATAGCCCCGCCCCCAACGCGCGTCATTGGTTGAGTCATAAGTTTACATGTTGGCGACAGCTTTTCTACATCAAGTGTGTTTTTAATTAAGTTTAGGAAAATTTCATATATCGTTGTATACAATACATATTTTTCAAAGTAGCTTTATGGAAAATGCTTGTTTAGTAAGTATTCTGTTGTCAGCCAGAGACGAGTGTCACAATGATATAGGCTAAAGTAATAATATTAATATAGTGCATGTTATGTTTAGTTATCGTCATGTATTCAGTTTAACAAAACATGTTAGGTAACAATTACAACTCCTAATGATTACAATATAAAGATCATATTTGACAGTTTTGTATGTTGATCCATCTGAGGAATAAAGGCACAGATATGTTTCTATTCATCTGAAAGCAAAGTTGTGTTTACAAGCTACTGGATTACACAGACACACACACACTCATGCACACCCATACACACACATACGCACGCATACACACTCACACACACCCATACACACGCATACACACTCACACACATACTTGCATTGCACGTGAACTGGAGCTCGTCTCATAAATGAACAGAAGCTACTTGTGTCACAGACTTGAGAAATATGTAGCAAGTTTGAAATGTCTACTTTTACACAAAACAATTCAAAATGAAAAGAAATGGGCTACTCTCTGCTTGTGTAGGCTAATCCGTATGACGTGTGCATTTCTCTCTATGGGCGTGTTCACTACTGCGTCAACTTCATCTCTGCAGCCGACACTGACACAGAAAACACTCGTTTATTAATGAACAATCATTATTGCATAATCATTACTTTTGCCTGTTCTTTGTGGCAAGCTTTATGCATGCGCTTGAGTGCGGAATAGACTATATATATTACGTAAACGCTCATTATGGTTTAGTATTCTCTCCCATAGGCTATTTAAGTAATTAAATTAATATAAATATGCGATTAGACTAATGAACTACAAAACGTCAAAAAAAAAAACGAAAAAATCGAATTCTGTTGTCTAAGAGTTGATTGACAGCTTTTATGTTCGTTATTGGCAGCGCCACCCTCTGGTTACAGGAACACGTCACCGCATCAGCACGCAAAACATGGGGATTTTTAAGACAATAATCGCACAACCTATCCGATATTCTATAATAAAATCAACTAATCGAATATTCGAAAATTGTGACTCATCCCTATCTCTCTCTCACACACACACACAGGGTTGGGTACCGGAACCGGTGTGTAACCGGACCGAATCAAAGTGCAGATTTCGGTGGCACTTAAACGCCTCAGCTGTCGGTTGATGTATTTGCCTCTGGTTCTCCAAACGGACGTGAGAAGCATCATCACCGCACGCCATCGCTAAACTACTGGCGCCGCGAACCGCACGTTCCAGCCTTCGGTTGATCAGCGCTCAGTGTCACAGTTGTAAACATGACGGCGTTCTACTTCAACGAGGGGTTTCACGTAACGCACGTTTCACCGTGTGCAGGACATGCGATAGGTCAGGAGAGTTTAACAGAGAAGTCAAACAATGTGAAAAGAATTGCTGAAATTTAAAGCTGGTTTGTAGCATACCAAAAATACAGACTTCACTGTTATTAATACTGTAGTGTTATTTAGTGTTAAAGGGCACCTATTATGGAATTTTGAAAATTACCTTTCATGTAGTGTGTAACATAGATCTAAGTGAACGAAAACATCCTGCAAAGTTTTAAATATGAAAGTTCACCGTATACAAAGTTATTGTCTCTCAAAAGTAAGAGTCTGAGTCGCTGATAATCGATAGACGAACGATGCTTTTTCTCTATCTAGATGACGTCAACTTGACAAGTTATTTGAATAAGATACGCCCACTCATTGCGCACGCAGACACCAGGGAAAACTTGAAAACATCATGTCGACAACAAGACGCTGTGTTCTGAAGTGCGAATCAAAAGCGACCCTTTTTCACTGCCCAGGAGGAGCATTTGAAGACTGTCTACAGTTCATATATACAACTATACCACACAAGTATAGGGCGAACCTTGTGCTGTGTTCACGTTATTTAATGACGATTGGTTTACAAACATAAATGCTTTCAAGTGTGGATTCGCGAGCCGGTTGATACTGAAGGAAGGTTCAGTACCAATTTTATTTGGATCAGCTTCCTCCTCCGAATCACAACCTGTAAGTATTATTAATAGTTGTTGCTTTTATGTGTTTTGTAGCATGCTCAATATTTGTGTGTGTTGTGTAAGTTACGCTCAGCGCAGCTTTTAGGTCTCCAATTTTCAATTTTTTTTTTGAAATATGTGAAATGTTTGTCGTTGTTATTGGAGTTGTCATAAAGAATAGAGCAATACCTTGTAGTACAGCAGTGCTTTATCAATATGTTTATGCGTTGGGCTGACGCAAACAATAACTGATTGGGTCATCTGACCAATCACCGCAGATTAGCGTCACGCAAAGGAGGGGTTTGGAAAAATGAGTCGTTGAACGAATCATTTGGGAGTCGGTGAGCAAATCCGGTAAAAATAAATGCATATTATAAGACAACAAAAGTGTTTTTTGTCATTGCATGCATGTAAAACTGTTGTTGGTGTTGTAAACCTTTTTTCTTCTTAAGTGTAGGAGACTCAGAAGTGAAGAACCAGGAGACGTTGGTAGTATCTTCAGCAGGATTCTTTATTGAGAACACGAGCTGTCGGTAGCTGTAGTCACCAAGTCTAAATTAAAGTAACTTTACATAGTATATTATAGGCATTTTAAGAGGAGGGACTTCTGGGTTGTGGAGACAAATTCAAACAAAGCATGCAAATGTAGTACGAACACACTCTACTCTGAGGGCATTACCAATCCAATGGAATCAGCATAACTATTCAAATGCTGATAGTGGCCAGGAACTCTGGTTTCAAGAGCCATCCCAGAGCCATTAAAGAAAGTCTCAGTGATCAGACTCATTTAACTTACAATGGAGAAAACAGGATTTGCCAGATTCTCTTGCTGGAAACTGTTTCACAGCTGATATCATTTACCATCCTAACCTGAATTGCTAACTTCAACGAACAGAACTTTCTCTGTTTATATATGATAGTATTAGAAACTTAAATAAAACATTTAATAAATTTGTATTCCTTCATTGGGGACTCCCAGAACAATATTAGGAACATTTTAAATGCCATAATAGGTGCCCTTTAAATTATTGTATTTAGGTTAGGTGGCTTAGGTTTTATTTTGAATTTATGAAAATTTTTTGTGTTTTGTATTTAGACTACTTATATTTATATATTTAAAATTGTAATATATTATATTTTAAGAATTTTTTTGTTTTATTTTTTTCAATAAAAAAGCCGTTCTTTAATGTCATTCACCATCGTTTTGAGGCTCTCTTTTTAAAAAAGTATCGGTTCAGGCACTGGTATCGAAAAAAACTCAAACGATCCCAACCCTACACACGCACACTCTCACACACACACACTCTCACACACACTCACTCTCACACACACGCTCACACACACACACGTTTCACATTGGTCGTTTCACAGCAGCTTCACAGTAATAAACAGGAAAATATTGATTCAATGATGCAAACTTTTATTTCTCTGTGTTTCTCCAGCAGGTTCAGATGCTGAAATCCCGGGAATCATGTGTCAGATCGGGATGAGCCTGTAAATGATCCGGCGTGGGATCGTCCCGCAGTGATGGAGGAGAACACACTGGAGGAGGGAACGCTGGGAAACACTGGGATTAAAGACACGACAGAATCCGCTGGGTCGGGAGAGAAGGATCATGGGAAGGATCCTGGGATTGAGGTGAGGCTGGAGAACGAGTCGGTGTGGAGCCGCTTCCACAGTCTGGGAACGGAGATGATCCTGACGGATCGGGGAAGACGGATGTTCCCGTGCTGCCGGTTCCGGCTCAGCGGATTAAACCCGAGTCTCAGCTACTCCCTGCTCATGGAGTTCACTCCGCTGGATGATTTCCGACACCGATGGAACGGGGAATCATGGGAGCGGGACAGAGCGGCAGATCCTCAGACTCCAGAGTGTGTTCATCCCGACTCTCAGAGTCCGGAGTGTGTTCATCCCGACTCTCCGGCTCCGGGTCAGCGCTGGATGGAGGGCCCGGTCTCCTTCTATAAGGTGAAGCTCACACACTCCTCTCCGGATCGGGATCGGGAGAACTCCGGAGTGCTCCTGCTTCCCATGCGCCGCTACATGCCTCGACTCCGCGTGATTCCCGCGTATCCCGAACCCCATCCCAACGGATACGTGTTCTCCTTCCCGCTGACTGAGTTCTACGCGGTGACCCGCTACCAGAACCCGCGGATAACCCGGATGAAGATCGACTGCAATCCCTTCATGCTGGCGTTCCGAGAGGACGAGTCCAGCGCTCGCCTCATCCAGGATAAACTGGGATTGGCTCCGATTGGCAGGTGTTCGTCTGAGGCCGATCCCAGCGGGAACACCGGAGATCAGCAGCACAGGTGTGTGTGTGTGTGTGTGTGTGTGTGTGAGAGAGTGTGTGTGTCTGTCAGGGTTCCCTCGGATCCTTAAAAAGTCTTAAAAAGTCTTAAATGAGATTTTTAAAATTTAAGTCTTATTTTTACTTATGAAAGGTCTTACATTTTAGATGACACTTCGACTTAGACATATCTAAATGTTTTCCAAATTAAAACTAATTAGCGTAGTATTATTTTTTATTATTCTATCTTTGTGGATTTGCTTGTTCACGTGACAATTCGCGTCAGATTCGCGGCAGAATAACGTCTGTCTCCTGCACGCGAGAGAGGAGAGAAGAAGAAAGTTGGCAAATGTCAGTTCAGTCGTAAGATCATTCTTTATGTCTGTAGGGGTGTGCGATGTGTATTGTCTATTATGATATTGTAATCATTGTTTTAACGATGTATGAGTCACTGTGAGCTGACATCGCGTTTGTCTCTCGTGCTTTCACTGCTGTGTTCAGTTCATAGGTATGTCCACAAATTAGTTTTTGTCTTATATTTACATCATATTATGTTCTTATATTAGAATATTACATCAGTGAGTGCCGTTTTCCCGTGCACAAGTGCGATATTTATGTTATACAATAGTTAAATTAAAAAAAAATTAACATTGTGAGTTACTTTTTAGACACCATATTGTCAGTATTGTTTGTTTTCCCTTTATTTCGCTGACTGGAATTTCAAAGTGAAACCGTAGCAGAGTCTCAATGCAACAGACAGCGATGATTTATTGACTGAAATTCGCTGAACGAGTCATTTTAACGATTCAATGAACAATCACTTGTTTCTTTCCCGAATGAATCAGCCGTTTGAACGAATCGGTGGAATGAATGACTCCCTCAACTCACTTATTAAGACTGTGACTTGCCGCCGCCTACTGGCGGTTTTAGTTTCATATTTAAAGTACCCTTTAATTAAAACGTTAAAATTAGAAATCATTTCATAATTTAAATATTGAATATTGATTTAAAAAAACAACTATCTCATAGCATGGACTATAAATATTAATGCCACTTCTGATGCCGCTTCTGTGTCACCTCTGCACTGCAAAGATGGATTTTGATTGAATGATTTAATTTTGACTGGTAACGGTGGTACTGTATAATTGTGTAATTAAGTATTATTGTATAAATAAGTATAATTACTGTATAATTTAATTTAAATAATTTGAATGTTAGTATTTGACATAAAAGGTGATGCATAACTCTAAATAAGTTTAGAAAAAATGTCCATATATAGGTGAAAATGCCCCTGGAAGTCAATTTAAGGTGGCAAATATTGCACATTAATTAATAATTTCTGTCACTGCTGTGAACTGACCACTGCATAGAATATGAAAAATATGAATATCTTCGTGAGTCTGCGGTCAACAACAGGCTTAAACCAGCCATGGCACCAGCACAAAAACACAATCAGTAAAATATCATCTAATTATTATCAACAAAACATTGTAAATATCGAGATATATTTTTGTCAATATTGCACACCCCAATGTATGGTATTAATTTTGATTTCTTCAGGTCTTAAAAAGCCTTAAATTTGACTTTAAAAAGTGTGCAGGAACCCTGGTCTATCTGTGAGTGTGTGTGTGTGCTATTTTGTAAAATGAACTAAAAAGTAATGAAAATCATTTGGAAGTGGTATTTTCAAACTCTGAAGTGTTGCTAATGCAACTCGTGTTTCTCCCTGCACGTTTACGTTGTCCCTTCAGTGTCCTTTACTTGAAAATGTCTTCATCAAACCTGTCTTGTGTTTATAAGTCTGAGCCACAGTTTTCATGAGATTGCTTGAACATGACAGTGTTTCCTCTGTTTCTCGTACGGCAGCTCAACACATCCCGAATCCGAGTCCCGTGGAGGAGGAGGAATCCTTTCTCCCGTAGATCCTGATCCTGTAGATCCTGATGATCCTGATCCTGGAGTCGTGAGGTCGGGTCCCGCGGGGCCTCGGATCAGGCTAGCGCTGAAGCCCGTGAGCAGCCGCTGGAATCCCGCTTCTCCCGCTAGCGATCCGGCCGGTGTTCCCAGGCGTGTGCGGGGCCGGCCCCGGCGCTCGAGGGGAGCGTGGAAGCCCATGGCTAAGCGCTGGTCGAATGTGAAGTACTGCAGATCAGCGGGCCGGGTCAGCAGAGCGGTGGAGCGGGACGTGAGTCTGCAACCGGACCTGGAGGACGTGGACGGGGTTCTGTTCGTCTCCTTCACTGCCAAGGTATGATGGGTTAAAGGATCTTCATAGTAAACAATGTCCTGGCTTTTCCCAGCTTTATAATGGCAGTAAAACTGCATCTGTCCATCATAAAGTGAATGTCATTTCATTTCAATAAAAGAGGCGATGCTTGATTTGGGTCATATTTGCTTATTGCGCTCGCTTGCACCCTCTTGTGGCCACAGGAGGCAATACAGTACTTTTTTCCTCTAACATTAAAGCTGCAGTCCGTAGCTTTTTTAAGTTAAAAATAATCCAAATTAATTATTTAAAAAAAAAAACATCTTCAGCCAGTGTTCAAAACTATCTGCTTGCCATAGCTATATTCAAAACGGTTAGCTTGTAATAATGATTTTAATTCCAGTGGTACTGGTGGGTTTTCGCGGGAAATTCGAGCATGTCTTTGCGTCATTACGTCACACCCGTACACATAAAGAAGGAGTTTCGGCTAGCCGGCTATACTGCGCGTGAGGAGATGTAGAGATAGGCTTTTCTCGCAGCACTTTACATGATTAAACTTATGGCGGATCCAGAAAGATCCAAACAACAATCATCAGTGTCAACTGGAGATCAACCAGTTATAAAACCCAAAAGACTTCGTACTTAAGGTGGAAAGAGAAAGAAACCGTCTCATGCGAACACAAGGATACACATCGGTGGGGCTTTTGAAAGGTGCGTGAACTCCCGAAGGGGTTCGAAACGGAAGAAGAGACAGCTTTTTCTGCTGAACAAGTAAGACATTTCAATAGTTCAATCATGTAACAGTACGTTTTCTTAATTCACACAGTTATGGAGTTTCCTTTGTTGTGCCTTTCGCGTTTAGCTATTATGGAGAATATGAATTCTGAACTACACAGGTAATCATAAAACACATTAAATAACGTTAGTCACGCAATACTGATGTTGTTAACATGAACAATTTGAGAACAAAGTAGGCTATGATTTGCACGGTTGCTGTAAATCGCGCTGATTAAATCTAACGATCGCTTGTCATGTCGAATGCTTTTCCCCCCTTAGTTGATCAGAACAAAAATGGATGTTGCTTACTTGTTCAGAAGACATTTTCCAGTGAAAATTCTTATGTTGGTCAAGCTTTCAAAAAGTGAATCTGTGATTCTGAATGACAGTATCCACACAGCGCGGTGATTGACAGCAGCACTCGCCTCAAAACACTGTGTTCATCCGCGCTGTTTCATGCCGATTTACAACCCACGTAAAGATGATAATTCCGCGAATCACTGCAGTTACAGATTTCGAACAGAGATGGCGACAAAAAGGGAAAAAGCTACGGACTGCAGCTTTAAGTATTGCTTTTAGAATTCAAATATCTTTTGAATTTTGCTAATATTTAAGAAAGGAATTCAAATGTAATGCCATTGTGACAGCCCTCGTGTGTGTTCGTGTAGAGATGGAATTATTACATCGTGTCTTGAGTTATTGAGTTATCCACATGAAAGGTTTATTATCTAGTGGATCTGTTTCTGTTTATTACACAGGAGGCGCTTGATGTTCATGTGGGAAACATGAGGAAATCTGTGCACTCGACTCCAGCATCACACACACACACACACACACACGACCCGACGGAGAACGTGCCATCTGATCCCGGTTTAACGACAGCAGAGCGAATCTCTGAGCAAGAGCTGGAGTTACTGACACATCTGAAGCAGCTGAAGAACAGACAGATCCTTCATCCTGCGCTGCAACACGGTGAACACACACACACACACACACACACACACGCACGCTCATTCACACACTTACTCACGCACACACACACTAGGGCTGGGGCGGTATGGATTTTTTGTAACCGCGGTCGAAAAGCAAGACATTCCCGCGGTATAGCGGTAAACCGCTTTAAATGCAAAGAAAAAAAAAACGCTTTAAATCCCCCCCCCCCCCCCCCGACACACTTTCGCGCACACAAGTCCTTTTTGCTAGAGAGACTTTGTTAAATATTGTCACCTACATCAGAAAATAAACCAGCACAATTTGAAATGGTCAAATTTTCATCAAGCAGTAATTTGCCATGAACCAATCACTGAATAGATTTCCTTATTTAAGAATATTCTCAGATACATTCGCATTGAATTAATCATTTTCATGATAATACATTGATGTTCTGAAATTACTAAAATTATATTCCATATTTATGTTTACATAATATAATGTTATTTTTCATTTAATCTATGTCGATTATATGAAGAGTGAACAGCATGAGTAAGATAGGATCATAAGATGGGTCAGACATGATTTTGACCACTTTATTAAGTTTTGTTTTGTAGAAAGACTTTCTTTAAATTAAGTTTCGTTTTGTATAAATTGTATCTTAATTTTAATCACTGTTTCATTAACTAATCGGCAGGAATTAACAAATAAGAAGCAAATATAGCAGACATATAATCAGGAGGATGTGGAGGCGCGGGCGCGATCTCTTGCGCGTGAACTGGAGCTCGTCTCATAAATGAACTTGCCTCACAGACATGAAAATAAATAGAAAGCTTAATGTCTACTTTTAAACAAAATTCAAAACGAAATGATAACATTTTAGGCTACAGTAGCCTAGTCAGGTAAGGTCAGGTTTGCCGATGTGCGTTATAGGCTATTTATTTATTTATTTTTATCCCTGTGCGCCGATCGGAGTCGGCGAGAGTTCACTGCTGATATTCTGGGGATACAACATAGCCAATATACTAGGGACTTTAGCCTTTAAATATCTTTGCTGCATTGGATCAGTCTGCTTTCTAGAACAGCCAAGAGCTTTCTAGCCTCGCATCTCTCGTAGACCGGATGGTGTTTTGAAAATTGATAAAAAAACGTTGGTGCGGAATAGGGATGGCGAAAACTAAAAAAATTTTGACCGACCACCGAGCCTCATTAGCCGGTTGAAACCGGTTAACCGACTAGTTTAAAATATGCCACGCTATTTGAAATAACAGCCATTTCGAGCCGCGCCTGCAATTTCGCAACTCTGTCGCATCTCTCTCTGCCTCCCGCTTACACACACACACACACACACACACACACACACACTGCCCCGGCGCTGCGCTTCCACTCACGTCACTTTTTTTAAATTCCCTACAGCGCGAAACATGAGTCCCGCAAACGCGGCGCCGAGGAGCTTGTATGTAATCGGAGGACAAATGGCTCCTTAGTTTTGAAATGGGTTGGGTACAAGGTGATCGCGTTGAAAATCAAGGCGTTAGTCTAGCGTTAGAAGCTCAATTTAAGAAAATGACAGCTCCGAAGAGACGCCGCTTTAGTTTGAGGTAGTGCTAACAATAATAAAGAAAGATGATGATCATCATCACCTTATCTGTTACCACTGAAATGTAGATGTAATGTATTTCTACAGTATTACTACTGTATTTAAGCACTGTATCACACAAGTTGCAACTTACTGTCATTCTTTTTGGTGAAATGGTCCCACACACTACGTTTCTTTGCACGCTTCATCCTCTCTAACCTCGAGTGTTTTAGCCTGTAGCCTTTACTTTTCGCAAACCTTGTGAACACGCGAACCCAAACGCTGTGACCTTGCGCCAAATGTTTGTATTGGTTTATTAAGTACAAACAGGCGAGTTATGAAAAATTGAGTGTGAGGGATTTGTTCACTTCACACAAAAATATCTTGGAATGAGATGGCTAACTGTAGTAGCGTTTAGTCCACTGTCTATAATAGCCTAATTTAGAGATCACTTTTTTTTTTAACCGACTACCGACAACTTTGATCGGTTAACGTTGAGACGGTCAACCATCGGTCAAACGGTCATCAGTTAGCATCCCTAGTGCGGAGTCAGACAGAGGATGAGTTTTGTGATGCGGATGAAATAATAATAGCCCATCCGCGCATCTCTAATACAAATGGAATGTTATTGTGTCATGGAACATTGCGCTCCTCAACTCGCGAAAGATCAGATTTGCTCCATCTTTTGATAAGTTTTGTTTAGAAAACCTTAAATCCACGCAAGACACAATGTCATTAGAATCAATGAATCCATGTCATTAGACACAACGTGCACATGTGCAGACCAATGTGGGTTTTTTTGTGTGTTTTTGCGCACACCCGCGGTTGGAGTCACGTGACCGCGGTATTGCGGTAATGCGGTAATGCGGTAACCGTCCCAGCCCTAACACACACACTCACAGTCACACACACGCTCATTCACGCACACTCGCGCGCGCGCACACACACACTCACACACACACACACACATGCTCATTCACGCACTCACTCGCGCGCACGCACACACACACAGACTCATTCATGCACTCACTCGCACACTCAGTCACACACACACACACACACACTCAGTCACACACACACACACTCAGTCACACACACACACACACACACACACACACTAGGGGTTGAACGACTTCAGATTTTTTGAAGTCGACTGTTATGACATCAAAGTCGAGTCGACGTCGACTAGTCGATGACGTCATTCATAAAAACACAAGAGATGGGACTCCTTTGCAACATGCCACAATTTACAATTTATTAGCAGACAATTATACAGATGCTGCCAAACAGCTTATGGGGCTGTTTACACCTGGACACTTAATGCGTTTTCTCAGATCGGATAGGTATCTGATTTATCAAAACGATTCCATTTACACATGGTCACATTTTTGTGTTTTCGCAAAACGGATATAAATCCGATCTTCAAACAACGCGCTATGCAGATTTAACGGAGTTCACGTCACCGAAAGCAACAATAATGTGCTGCATTTTATTGATCATCAGCTCATTTCAAAATCAAAGACCGCAATGAGAGAGAGCGGCAACAGCACTGGTAAGATCATTTTGTTTTTTTTATTTTTAACGATGATGAAGATGATGATTGTGTGTTAAGCGTCTGCGACTTACTTTCACTTTGATTTGCTATTCGTCTGTTAAGCGGCCCAGATCTCCTCCTGAAGTGGTTTGAGCGATCGGATTCAAATCCGTGTCGAATGCGTTTCGGGGGGAATTTACACCTGGTCTTTTCACGACCGGACAGCTATCAGATCACAGAAACACATGAAGTGGCCAGGTGTAAACAGCCCGCTGTTTAGAAAAGAAAAAAAGCTATAAATTCACATCTGCGCGTTAGTGATGCCCAGATCCAAGTACAAAATAATATTCCAATTAATTGCGGATGAATTAGAGATAAATTATTAATATGTTTAGATAAATTTATGAAAAAAAAGTTTTAATGATTTAAATAAAGAGACTGAACTCTCATTTTGCGGTAAAACAGTGAGCGTGCGTCATGCTTTTACTTTAGTTTTCAACAATATAGTGTTAGGTTAGTAAAGTATTCCCACACACTTGATGTACCACTGCTGCTTTCTTGCTGCAATGACCCTCTGGGCTCTTCATCTGCTGTCGTCTGCAACATGTTAGTATCAAAATTAGCGCAATCATAGTGTCACATGATCAACGCGACTAGTCGATGTCAAGCTTAAAGCATCACGGCATTGCATTAAGGTCGACTAGTCGGTTCAACCCTTAACACACACACACACTCTGTCACACACACACACACACTCTGTCACACACACACAGACACACACACTCTGTCACACACACACACACTCTGTCTCACACACACACACACACACACACACTCTGTCACACACACACACACACACACACACTCTGTCACACACACACTCTGTCACACACACACACACACACACACACTCTGTCACACACACACTCTGTCACACACACACACACACACACACACACACTCTGTCACACACACACACACACACACACACACACACACACACACACACACACACACTCTGTCACACACACACACACACTCTGTCACACACACATAGGGCTGTCGCGATAACCGCAATATTGCAGTACCGCGCTACTGACAGGCCAACCGCAGAGGAATGCAAGTAACCGCAAACCGCGTTTTCTTTTTTCATAAGGCCACCCTTCGTAGTTCGTACCATGTGTATTGAATGTTAAATAAGTTAATAAAGATAACAAGATTGTTTATCATGGTGATTTGTACAGAGGATTCGTGGATTTGGACTTAAGCCTAAACAGACAGTGAATGTGATCGACCGAGCGCGTGTGATTACCTGCGTCTGTCTTTGAAGTCAAGTATATTCGTGAAAAGGTTGCCGTTTCCAAGGAAAGCGAAATATTTGTCGTAGGCTATCATCCTTTTAACGGGTAAGGGTATTTACCATGAATGGCGTCAGCGCTGGTCAGCATTACACAGCGCGAGGAAGCCGTGGGGGGAAAGCAGCGAGTCACGCATTGAATCAATGCCATTGCAATTAAGTGAAGCATTGCTTTAGCTTTGCCCAAAAGTGAAGCATTGCTGGCCAGCTGAGCCTTGAAAAGTGGAGCTCAAAGTTAAAAAAATAATTAACACCTTGTTTCATTACATCTATCATTTAAGGAATCAGCTTTTTTGAACGTTTTCGTTGAATGAACGGTTTAATGACTCACTCAAAGACAGTCCGTTGGCGTAACAACTGCGCGCTGAGTGACAGTCTTTCAATGCGCAGAGACGC
>JAPDVR010000012.1:618465-620965 GCA_026230005.1 Gila orcuttii | reverse complement strand
TGTGTTTTTGCGCACACCCGCGGTTGGAGTCACGTGACCGCGGTATTGCGGTAATGCGGTAATGCGGTAACCGTCCCAGCCCTAACACACACACTCACAGTCACACACACGCTCATTCACGCACACTCGCGCGCGCGCACACACACACTCACACACACACACACACATGCTCATTCACGCACTCACTCGCGCGCACGCACACACACACAGACTCATTCATGCACTCACTCGCACACTCAGTCACACACACACACACACACACTCAGTCACACACACACACACTCAGTCACACACACACACACACACACACACACACTAGGGGTTGAACGACTTCAGATTTTTTGAAGTCGACTGTTATGACATCAAAGTCGAGTCGACGTCGACTAGTCGATGACGTCATTCATAAAAACACAAGAGATGGGACTCCTTTGCAACATGCCACAATTTACAATTTATTAGCAGACAATTATACAGATGCTGCCAAACAGCTTATGGGGCTGTTTACACCTGGACACTTAATGCGTTTTCTCAGATCGGATAGGTATCTGATTTATCAAAACGATTCCATTTACACATGGTCACATTTTTGTGTTTTCGCAAAACGGATATAAATCCGATCTTCAAACAACGCGCTATGCAGATTTAACGGAGTTCACGTCACCGAAAGCAACAATAATGTGCTGCATTTTATTGATCATCAGCTCATTTCAAAATCAAAGACCGCAATGAGAGAGAGCGGCAACAGCACTGGTAAGATCATTTTGTTTTTTTTATTTTTAACGATGATGAAGATGATGATTGTGTGTTAAGCGTCTGCGACTTACTTTCACTTTGATTTGCTATTCGTCTGTTAAGCGGCCCAGATCTCCTCCTGAAGTGGTTTGAGCGATCGGATTCAAATCCGTGTCGAATGCGTTTCGGGGGGAATTTACACCTGGTCTTTTCACGACCGGACAGCTATCAGATCACAGAAACACATGAAGTGGCCAGGTGTAAACAGCCCGCTGTTTAGAAAAGAAAAAAAGCTATAAATTCACATCTGCGCGTTAGTGATGCCCAGATCCAAGTACAAAATAATATTCCAATTAATTGCGGATGAATTAGAGATAAATTATTAATATGTTTAGATAAATTTATGAAAAAAAAGTTTTAATGATTTAAATAAAGAGACTGAACTCTCATTTTGCGGTAAAACAGTGAGCGTGCGTCATGCTTTTACTTTAGTTTTCAACAATATAGTGTTAGGTTAGTAAAGTATTCCCACACACTTGATGTACCACTGCTGCTTTCTTGCTGCAATGACCCTCTGGGCTCTTCATCTGCTGTCGTCTGCAACATGTTAGTATCAAAATTAGCGCAATCATAGTGTCACATGATCAACGCGACTAGTCGATGTCAAGCTTAAAGCATCACGGCATTGCATTAAGGTCGACTAGTCGGTTCAACCCTTAACACACACACACACTCTGTCACACACACACACACACTCTGTCACACACACACAGACACACACACTCTGTCACACACACACACACTCTGTCTCACACACACACACACACACACACACTCTGTCACACACACACACACACACACACACTCTGTCACACACACACTCTGTCACACACACACACACACACACACACTCTGTCACACACACACTCTGTCACACACACACACACACACACACACACACTCTGTCACACACACACACACACACACACACACACACACACACACACACACACACACTCTGTCACACACACACACACACTCTGTCACACACACATAGGGCTGTCGCGATAACCGCAATATTGCAGTACCGCGCTACTGACAGGCCAACCGCAGAGGAATGCAAGTAACCGCAAACCGCGTTTTCTTTTTTCATAAGGCCACCCTTCGTAGTTCGTACCATGTGTATTGAATGTTAAATAAGTTAATAAAGATAACAAGATTGTTTATCATGGTGATTTGTACAGAGGATTCGTGGATTTGGACTTAAGCCTAAACAAGTCAAGTCAAGTCAAGTCAAATATATTTATATAGCGCTTTTCACAATACAGATTGTATCAAAGCTGCTTCACAGTATCAATCAAAACAACTTAATGTTTGTTTATTACTGGAAAAAAGACATCCAAGTTTGGTAGAGCTGATCAATGGTATGATTGGTTAATTAATTTGAATATCCCCAATGCTAAACAGACAGTGAATGTGATCGACCGAGCGCGTGTGATTACCTGCGTCTGTCTTTGAAGTCAAGTATATTCGTGAAAAGGTTGCCGTTTCCAAGGAAAGCGAAATATTTGTCGTAGGCTATCATCCTTTTAACGGGTAAGGGTATTTACCATGAATGGCGTCAGCGCTGGTCAGCATTACACAGCGCGAGGAAGCCGTGGGGGGAAAGCAGCGAGTCACGCATTGAATCAATGCCATTGCAATTAAGTGAAGCATTGCTTTAGCTTTGCCCAAAAGTGAAGCATTGCTGGCCAGCTGAGCCTTGAAA
>JAPDVR010000012.1:533465-588465 GCA_026230005.1 Gila orcuttii | reverse complement strand
CATTTAAAGTTGAACAAAAATGACATTTTCCAGACCTATGAAATCCATTTTACTTTTTTTCTTGATTATTTTTCCGAGATTCTGTGTTTCAAAGGACCCGAATTACAGTAATGAGATCATTGCTTTTTCAC
Organism: Gila orcuttii; assembly: GCA_026230005.1. Taxonomy (NCBI): domain Eukaryota; kingdom Metazoa; phylum Chordata; class Actinopteri; order Cypriniformes; family Leuciscidae; genus Gila; species Gila orcuttii. The sequence goes on along the minus strand of JAPDVR010000012.1, from coordinate 588,334 downwards.
AAAACCTTCTGAACTTGCTATTGATAATATGGTCTCGTCCGTTTACATTATTTACATGTTTTACAGCATTTATTAACTGTTGTTAATGTTAGTTATTAAAAAAAAGTCATGTTCATGTTAGTTCACAATGCATTAATATTGAAGTCCTCCAGCAATAATTTTATCCTTTAAAATGCATCTTTGATTGTTTTTTCCTTGAAAAATTGTCTTCATGCCTTAAAATATCTTGAATGTAACTCGACACCCTCGCCTCATTTAGTATACGCGGTTCTATGAATATGCAAATGAGCCCCGCCTCCACTCACTCACTCAGAGATCCACGCGTTGACGATCATACGTTGATCTGATTGGTTACAAGGTAGTTTGTGACGTCAGAAACACCAGCGATTTCAAACCGTGTTTTTGAGACTGTCTTTGGTTCACTGCAGTTTTAAGGAGAAAATACTCAGCAATGCTGTCGACTTATGAATTTACACATGATTTGTCTTAAAGCGTATTAAAAACACCACATAGACATTAGGGCTGGGTAAAAAATATCGATTTCTCGATTTTAATCGATTTTCATTTTTACGAACCGATATCGATTCTTAAATCCCAAGAATCGATTAGTCATTCTGTTTTCAGTTGATGAATGAATGGAACATTGTAGCGCGCATCCCATCCAATAAACGCAATAATCTTTGTGCTTTGTTACTATTGATATGAAACAAAGTCTCAGATTTCAAATTACGTCCATTTTCTTACGAAATTCAAAAACATAACCATTTTGGCGCTGTGTCGTGAGATCGCTCTGGCAGCTCAAGAGAAACAGCAGCGCCGAGCACACATGATCGTCTCTTCCGCCTTAATATTACCAGTTACAGCGTGAAATAAACATGAATGAGCTTCTGAAAGTGTGTTAAAAGATAGAGTACAACTTATCGAAATCCTTATTGTCACATGGAATCGCTCAATCAGTGTTTCAACCGAGGAAAGACGTCAGTGAAACAGCTTGTAAACAATGTCATGTGACGTCACATTTACCTCAGTAAAACCATATCCAGTGACCATGAACTCGTTAGTCAGCTAGAAAAATTAACTCTAGAGAGGAGCATTTTGCTAAATATATGCACCATATTACATATGCATTTTATGTTATTTTATAATTATTTTATGTTCTTCAATATGAAATGCATGTTTGAATAAATCTGGCAAGTTTTTATGACAGCCACCATTTAAATATTTATATTTCATATAACTTTATTAATAGAAAAAGGCTAATGAAACAATTTTAATGATACAACTGACTCCCATAGTTTACAGCATTGGTTAAGAGATTTGTTTTCCTTGAGAAAATTTGCCATGTATTGTACCTGATATCCAAAATAATCAATATTGAATCGAATCGTAATCGAATCGAATTGCAAGCTTGTGAATCGAAATCGAATCGAATTGTGAAATTTGTGTCAATACCTAAACAACATTAAAAGCTGGATTTACTCCACAGGGGGACTTTACAACACAACTGGGATAGATTAACATTAGTATTAATAAATGCTGTAGAAGTATTGTTCTTTATTTCATGTTAACTAATGAAACCTTATTGTAAAGTGTTACCAGTTTATCTGTATTAGAGTTTTTCACTAATTAATGTACCCATCACCACCGTCTCACGGTTTGTGTGCAGATGCTGGCTTCGTGTCTCGGACCGGGAAGACGACCGATGTGACGCGGATCAAGGGCTGGATGGAGAAGCTCAGCTCAAACACTGCAGCTGACCGTACGCTCATAAACATGAACAATAACTGATCCTTAATATTAATAATCAGCCAGACTGAGTGGCAGAAGAGCTGGATTTAATAGAGGAAACTGCTATTATCAGTTTAAACTAAAGCTTGGACTCGATATAGTGTTCCTTACACCTGACCACAGATCTAGTGATCATAGATATTGACATGCAGCAGAAATCATGTTTCATAAAGCAAAGCCTGAGAACGCTTTATATAAATACAACATCGGTCTAAACCCATGTGATCACTTATATCAGTGTTAAATATGTCATCATATCGTCCAGCCATAAAACTTGTAGTTTTTTGTCAGTGTTTATTTAAAAACATCCAATTATGTATCCAATTACAAAATACAGTCAAGTCAAAAATTATTCAGACACCAGATATAATGTATATTTTAATATTTTTCACTAATGTGTGCAGGACACTATAGTATACTATGCAAAATAAAGTAAACTGTGACATATTATACCCAAATATTATTCATACAGTGACTACCAGTAAAATATATAAACATTCTGGGACCAAGACACTTTGAGATCATGTTTTGCTGGTGTTTTTTCTTTAATTGCTAATGCACCTTTTTACACCACAGACTGAACAACATGAAGCATTGTTCACATACACTCTATGCATTTAAATCCACTTTTTTAGCCGACACTTTATAATGTCATATCTTTGTTTCAGGCAACCGTTCTGCATTCTCCTCGGACATGTTGGATGAGTATCTCGCGAGTGAAGGCCAGCGGATCAGTGATCGCGCGGCTGTGTTCTCCGCTAGCTCTCCAGTGCCGGTGGCTTATCTGCTGCCCGTCAGAAGCCAAAGCTACGTGCGAACGCTAGCCAGTGTCCTTCAGACGCGGCGTGTGTTTCCATACACACCTCCACCACACGGTGTGCGCTCGTCCTCCAGGAGCACCTCTCAGCGCTCGCTTCAGGACCAGCATCAGGACCATGATCCTCCAGTGTCCCGCGTGACGCTCGGGAAAGTGCGCTCCAGGCGCGGGAGAAAGCGCCGTCGGCTCCAGCTCAGGTTTAGCAGAGACGCTGTGGAAGGATCGGCTAACAGTCACACGCAGCTCTTGGAACACGAAGAACACGCCGTGGTTCATGGGAAGGATCCCGCTTGCATCACTAGCGAGAGAGCGAGCTTCGCTTTGAGTTCACTGCTAATCTCAGAGGTATTATCCATCAGAAACACTATATTTATATATATATTAGGGGTGCAGTATCATGGTTTTGGGGTCACGGTTTCTGTATGGTTCGGTATGTGTTGTGTTTAGGGGAAAAAGGACCACTGTCAAATAAAAATAAAGAAAATAAGAACAAATAATCTAACTACAAGTAACAGCACAAATAAATACAATAGAGAAAAGATACTAATAAAATAAATGGTGCTCTTCAGGTTTTTCAGGTTGGTCTAACATTAGTTTTCAGGTACAGAAATTGAATAAAGTAATACATTGTAAAATAACATTGCATATTTGATTGAATTTTGTATGAATTAAAGATTAATCCTTATTAAAGTTACAAAAGCAATTCAATCTAGAATGGTGAGTGTTTTCCTAGTCTTTTGTTGTTTAACGTTAAACACCGACGGCAGGAATATTAGGCTGCTGTCACTTTAAAAGCGAATGCACAGATCCAGTACACTGATACACACACCTCGACTGATACACACGCCTCGACTGACACACACGCCTCGACTGACACACACACCTCGACTGATACACACGCCTCGACTGATACACACGCCTCGACTGATTCACACCTCGACTGATACACACCTCGACTGATACACACGCCTCGACTGATACACACGCCTCGACTGATAAACACGCCTCGACTGATTCACACCTCGACTGATACACTCGACTGATACACACCTCGACTGATACACACGCCTCGACTGATACACACGCCTCGACTGATACACACGCCTCGACTGATTCACACCTCGACTGATACACACACCTCGACTGATACACACGCCTCGACTGATAAACACGCCTCGACTGATTCACACCTCGACTGATACACTCGACTGATACACACCTCGACTGATACACACGCCTCGACTGATACACACGCCTCGACTGATACACACGCCTCGACTGATAAACACGCCTCGACTGATAAACACGCCTCGACTGATAAACACGCCTCGACTGATAAACACGCCTCGACTGATAAACACGCCTCGACTGATTCACACCTCGACTGATACACTCGACTGATACCGACCTCGACTGATACACACGCCTCGACTGATACACACGCCTCGACTGATACACACGCCTCGACTGATACACACGCCTCGACTGATACACACGCCTCGACTGATACACACGCCTCGACTGATTCACACGCCTCGACTGATTCACACGCCTCGACTGATACACACGCCTCGACTGATACACACACCTCGACTGATACACACGCCTCGACTGATACACACGCCACGACTGATACACATGCCTCGACTGATACACTCGACTGATACACACGCCTCGACTGATACACACGCCTCAACTGATTCACACGCCTCGACTGATACACACACCTCGACTGATACACACGCCTCGACTGATACACACGCCACGACTGATACACATGCCTCGACTGATACACTCGACTGATACACACGCCTCGACTGATACACACGCCTCGACTGATACACACGCCTCGACTGATACACACGCCTCGACTGATACACACGCCTCAACTGATTCACACGCCTCGACTGATACACACACCTCGACTGATACACACGCCTCGACTGATACACACGCCACGACTGATACACACGCCTCGACTGATACACACGCCTCGACTGATACACTCGACTGATACACACGCCTCGACTGATACACACGCCTCGACTGATACACTCGACTGATACACACGCCTCGACTGATACACACGCCTCGACTGATACACTCGACTGATACACACGCCTCGACTGATACACACGCCTCGACTGATTCACACGCCTCGACTGATACACACACCTCGACTGATACACACGCCTCGACTGATACACACGCCTCGACTGATTCACACGCCTCGACTGATTCACACGCCTCGACTGATACACACACCTCGACTGATACACACGCCTCGACTGATACACACGCCACGACTGATACACACGCCTCGACTGATACACACGCCTCGACTGATACACACGCCTCGACTGATTCACACGCCTCGACTGATAAACACGCCTCGACTGATTCACACGCCTCGACTGATACACACGCCACGACTGATACACATGCCTCGACTGATACACTCGACTGATACACACGCCTCGACTGATACACACGCCTCAACTGATTCACACGCCTCGACTGATACACACGCCTCGACTGATAAACACGCCTCGACTGATTCACACGCCTCGACTGATACACACGCCTCGACTGATACACACACCTCGACTGATACACACGCCTCGACTGATACACACGCCTCGACTGATACACACGCCTCGACTGATACACTCGACTGATACACACGCCTCGACTGATACACACGCCTCAACTGATTCACACGCCTCGACTGATACACACACCTCGACTGATACACACGCCTCGACTGATACACACGCCTCAACTGATTCACACGCCTCGACTGATACACACACCTCGACTGATACACACGCCTCGACTGATACACACGCCACGACTGATACACATGCCTCGACTGATACACTCGACTGATACACACGCCTCGACTGATACACCCGACTGATACACACGCCTCGACTGATACACACGCCTCGACTGATACACACGCCTCGACTGATACACACGCCTCAACTGATTCACACGCCTCGACTGATACACACACCTCGACTGATACACACGCCTCGACTGATACACACGCCTCGACTGATACACACGCCTCGACTGATTCACACGCCTCGACTGATAAACACGCCTCGACTGATTCACACGCCTCGACTGATACACACGCCACGACTGATACACATGCCTCGACTGATACACTCGACTGATACACACGCCTCAACTGATTCACACGCCTCGACTGATACACACGCCTCGACTGATACACACGCCTCAACTGATTCACACGCCTCGACTGATACACACGCCTCGACTGATAAACACGCCTCGACTGATTCACACGCCTCGACTGATTCACACGCCTCGACTGATACACACACCTCGACTGATACACACGCCTCGACTGATACACACGCCTCGACTAATACACACGCCTCGACTGATACACTCGACTGATACACACGCCTCGACTGATACACACGCCTCAACTGATTCACACGCCTCGACTGATACACACACCTCGACTGATACACACGCCTCGACTGATACACACGCCTCAACTGATTCACACGCCTCGACTGATACACACACCTCGACTGATACACACGCCTCGACTGATACACACGCCACGACTGATACACATGCCTCGACTGATACACTCGACTGATACACACGCCTCGACTGATACACCCGACTGATACACACGCCTCGACTGATACACACGCCTCGACTGATACACACGCCTCGACTGATACACACGCCTCAACTGATTCACACGCCTCGACTGATACACACGCCTCGACTGATACACACGCCTCGACTGATACACTCGACTGATACACACGCCTCGACTGATACACACGCCTCGACTGATACACTCGACTGATACACACGCCTCGACTGATACACACGCCTCGACTGATTCACACGCCTCGACTGATACACACACCTCGACTGATACACACGCCTCGACTGATACACACGCCACGACTGATACACATGCCTCGACTGATACACTCGACTGATACACACGCCTCGACTGATACACACGCCTCGACTGATACACACGCCTCGACTGATACACACTGATACACACGCCTCGACTGATACACTCGACTGATACACACGCCTCGAGTGATTCACACGCCTCGACTGATACACACGCCTGATACACACGCCTCGACTGATACACTCGACTGATACACACGCCTCGACTGATACACACGCCTCGACTGATACACTCGACTGATACACACGCCTCGACTGATACACACGCCTCGACTGATACACTCGACTGATACACACGCCTCGACTGATACACTCGACTGATACACACGCCTCGACTGATACACACGCCTCGACTGATACACACGCCAGTCGATGACTGATCAGTCGATGACTGATACACACGCCTCGACTGATACACACGCCTCGACTGATACACACGCCTCGACTGATACACACGCCTCGACTGATACACTCGACTGATACACACGCCTCGACTGATACACACGCCTCGACTGATACACACGCCTCGACTGATACACACGCCTCGACTGATACACACGCCTCGACTGATACACACCTCGACTGATACACACGCCTCGACTGATACACACGCCTCGACTGATACACTCGACTGATACACACACCTCGACTGATACACACGCCTCGACTGATACACACGCCTCGACTGATACACTCGACTGATACACACGCCTCGACTGATACACACGCCTCGACTGATACACTCGACTGATACACACGCCTCGACTGATACACACGCCTCGACTGATACACTCGACTGATACACACGCCTCGACTGATACACTCGACTGATACACACGCCTCGACTGATACACACGCCTCGACTGATACACACGCCTCGACTGATAGACACGCCTCGACTGATAGACACGCCTCGACTGATACACACGCCTCGACTGATACACACGCCTCGACTGATACACTCGACTGATACACACGCCTCGACTGATACACACGCCTCGACTGATACACTCGACTGATACACACGCCTCGACTGATACACACGCCTCGACTGATACACACGCCTCGACTGATACACACGCCTCGACTGATACACACGCCTCGACTGATAAACACGCCTCGACTGATACACTCGACTGATACACACGCCTCGACTGATACACACGCCTCGACTGATACACACGCCTCGACTGATACACACGCCTCGACTGATACACACGCCTCGACTGATAAACACGCCTCGACTGATACACTCGACTGATACACACCTCGACTGATACACACGCCTCGACTGATACACACACCTCGACTGATACACGCCTCGACTGATACACACGCCTCGACTGATACACACGCCTCGACTGATACACACGCCTCGACTGATACACACGCCTCGACTGATACACACACCTCGACTGATACACTCGACTGATACACACGCCTCGACTGATACACACACCTCGACTGATACACTCGACTGATACACACGCCTCGACTGATACACACGCCTCGACTGATACACACGCCTCGACTGATACACTCGACTGATACACACGCCTCGACTGATACACACGCCTCGACTGATACACTCGACTGACACACACGCCTCGACTGATACACTCGACTGATACACACACCTCGACTGATACACTCGACTGATACACACGCCTCGACTGATACACACGCCTCGACTGATACACTCGACTGATACACACGCCTCGACTGATACACACGCCTCGACTGATTCACACGCCTCGACTGATACACACACCTCGACTGATACACACGCCTCGACTGATACACACGCCACGACTGATACACATGCCTCGACTGATACACTCGACTGATACACACGCCTCGACTGATACACACACCTCGACTGATACACACGCCTCGACTGATACACACTGATACACACGCCTCGACTGATACACTCGACTGATACACTCGACTGATACACACGCCTCGAGTGATTCACACGCCTCGACTGATACACACGCCTGATACACACGCCTCGACTGATACACTCGACTGATACACACGCCTCGACTGATACACACGCCTCGACTGATACACTCGACTGATACACACGCCTCGACTGATACACACGCCTCAACTGATACACTCGACTGATACACACGCCTCGACTGATACACTCGACTGATACACACGCCTCGACTGATACACACGCCTCGACTGATACACACGCCAGTCGATGACTGATCAGTCGATGACTGATACACACGCCTCGACTGATACACACGCCTCGACTGATACACACGCCTCGACTGATACACTCGACTGATACACACGCCTCGACTGATACACACGCCTCGACTGATACACACGCCTCGACTGATACACTCGACTGATACACACGCCTCGACTGATACACACGCCTCGACTGATACACACGCCTCGACTGATAGACACGCCTCGACTGATAGACACGCCTCGACTGATACACACGCCTCGACTGATACACACGCCTCGACTGATACACTCGACTGATACACACGCCTCGACTGATACACACGCCTCGACTGATACACTCGACTGATACACACGCCTCGACTGATACAGTCGACTGATACACACGCCTCGACTGATACACACGCCTCGACTGATACACACGCCTCGACTGATAAACACGCCTCGACTGATACACTCGACTGATACACACGCCTCGACTGATACACACGCCTCGACTGATACACACACCTCGACTGATACACACGCCTCGACTGATAAACACGCCTCGACTGATACACTCGACTGATACACACCTCGACTGATACACACGCCTCGACTGATACACACACCTCGACTGATAAACACGCCTCGACTGATACACTCGACTGATACACACCTCGACTGATACACACGCCTCGACTGATACACACACCTCGACTGATACACACGCCTCGACTGATACACACGCCTCGACTGATACACACGCCTCGACTGATACACACGCCTCGACTGATACACACGCCTCGACTGATACACACGCCTCGACTGATACACACACCTCGACTGATACACTCGACTGATACACACGCCTCGACTGATACACACACCTCGACTGATACACTCGACTGATACACACGCCTCGACTGATACACTCGACTGATACACACGCCTCGACTGATACACACGCCTCGACTGATACACTCGACTGACACACACGCCTCGACTGATACACTCGACTGATACACACACCTCGACTGATACACTCGACTGATACACACGCCTCGACTGATACACACGCCTCGACTGATACACTCGACTGATACACACGCCTCGACTGATACACACGCCTCGACTGATTCACACGCCTCGACTGATACACACACCTCGACTGATACACACGCCTCGACTGATACACACGCCACGACTGATACACATGCCTCGACTGATACACTCGACTGATACACACACCTCGACTGATACACTCGACTGATACACTCGACTGATACACACGCCTCGACTGATACACACGACACACACGCCTCGACTGATACACACGCCTCGACTGATACACACGCCTCGACTGATACACACGCCTCGACTGATACACTCGACTGATACACACGCCTCGACTGATACACACGCCTCGACTGATACACACGCCTCGACTGATACACACCTCGACTGATACACACGCCTCGACTGATACACACGCCTCGACTGATACACACGCCTCGACTGATACACACGCCTCGACTGATTCACACGCCTCGACTGATACACACGCGCCTCGACTGATACACACGCCTCGACTGATACACACGCCTCGACTGACACACACGCCTCGACTGACACACGCCTCGACTGATACACACGCCTCGACTGATAAACACGCCTCGACTGATACACTCGACTGACACACACGCCTCGACTGATACACACGCCTCGACTGATACACACGCCTCGACTGATACACACGCCTCGACTGATACACACGCCTCGACTGATACACACGCCTCGACTGATACACACGCCTCGACTGATTCACACGCCTCGACTGATACACACGCGCCTCGACTGATACACACGCCTCGACTGATACACACGCCTCGACTGATACACACGCCTCGACTGACACACACGCCTCGACTGACACACGCCTCGACTGATACACACGCCTCGACTGATACACACGCCTCGACTGATACACACGCCTCGACTGATACACACGCCTCGACTGATACACACGCGCCTCGACTGATACACACGCCTCGACTGATACACACGCCTCGACTGACACACACGCCTCGACTGACACACGCCTCGACTGATACACACGCCTCGACTGATACACACGCCTCGACTGATACACACGCCTCGACTGATACACACGCCTCGACTGATACACACGCCTCGCCTCGACTGATACACACGCCTCGACTGATACACTCACTTAAACTGTACGATTTATAATAGTCCTTTACGATTGTTGCTTGTCAGACTGTACGAACATGATTATCGCTATAATGTCACACTGTAAGATCTCATTTGTCATTAACGTCAGACTGTACGACAGTCAAGACACGTTAAAAACGGACGCACACAAGAAAACTTGTCCAGAGTTTTACATCCTCAATCAATGACACGTTCGTTCACCTTCTTTTATGATTTGCAAAAATTGTCTCAGACGGCCAAATCGTGCAAGTGCGCAGCGAACCAAGGGTTAAGAACCGTACGGTTCGATTTATTTATTTATTTTTACAGAGAACCGCTACACCTGCAATATATATACTTGAATATATACTTGGTCAGAATATATATAATATTTTCAATGTTATAATTTCCTGTAAATACTGATAACAGTCTATTGCTCATTTGTTGTATCATATTTTGGTTCTTCTGCACAGCCAGCGGTGACGACGACGCAGCTCAGCGCGCGGAAGGCTAACGACGAGTCTTGCGCTCAGCTCTTCTGCCGGCTGGGGTGTGTGTGTGAGAGTCTGAACAGAGAGATCCGTGGGTCCACACACTGCAGACGCGTGCAGTGCATGTTCAGCTGTGGCTGCTTCAAACACAAGATCCTCCTGATCCGCTCGCAGGAGCCGATGCTAACACACAGCGCTAGCGGCCTCATGGCCTTCCGTGAGTCTCGCATTCTCATAACTGTTCACATGCATAACTTTTGTTTCAATCGGACTGAATTCATTCTGATTGACGATTCTGAATGTAGTGTATACATGAATGCTGAACATGTGATCGGGTTGATGTGTGTGTGTTTATATGTCACAAGCCTCTGATCTGAATATATTTTTTGACATGCACGAATATACAGTTTCCCGATGTTTGCGCATAATAACTATTCTCCTACATTAGTTCTTTATTTGTTTTAAACAGCAGACTTAATATTTATTAATTTCTGGTCATAATTAGGAGATAATGAGCGTATGAGCCGTCGTACCGCTGCTTATATTGATCACACAGTAAAAATGGCCAAAAGCAGTCGTGTGTGTGTGTGTGTGAAGCGAGCACTGGTGGTGTCGTCCTACTCCACTTCACACACGCAGAGAAAGCAGGATTATAGGAGGACGAGACACTCGTTTATACCACACTTTATTCATCAGGAGAACAGCTCGTTCAGCACATCATACGCCATTATGCTATTTCTACAACATTACGCTATTTCAACTAGGGGTGTGCCGGTTTCAGAATCGGTGATGACGGTTATGACGTGAGTCAAATGTGACGGTTCGTAACATAACCGTCGTCGTCCGGGGGGGGAATGCGTTGCGACGTTCGTCTGTTATAGGACAACTTAGTTTGAATAAACGAGCAGACACTGATTAGCTACTTGCTCTACGCTTATTTAAAATTAACAGCAAGACAACTAGAAGTGAATGTACTTTCCATTAAATGAATCACACACAGTAAACAAATCCTTAACAAAAAAAAACAAAAACGTTGCAATGAACGTGCTTTGTTTTAAATAAATCACACACAGTAAACAAAACCTTAACAAAAAAAAAACGTTGCAATGAACTTTGCAATTTAGACGCGCAAACTGGGTGCCGGTGCGGTGAGACGTACATGCTCGTGCAGATTCGGCTTGAAGTCGTTCAACCTCGGATGCGGCGCCGCGCGCTGTTACAAAAAAAGGCGTGCACACAGCCAAGCGGAATGGGGTCTTGTAAATGTTTGTAAAAAATATTTTAATAACACGGTTTTGGCGGTTATAGAGTTCTAATGACGGTGTTCATCTATAACCGTCGGTCTCACGGTTATATAGTAACCGTCACACCCCTAATTTCAACGTCATTACGCTATTTCTACATCATTACGCTATTTTTCTACGTCATTATGCTATTTCTAAATCATTACACTATTTCTACATCAACCAGTGTTGTTTATGAATCTGAGCTCATGACTTGTGTTCACAGCCGTTGACCCCGAATCAGGCACCCGACCCGCTCCAGCTGTCCCGGTGACCCGCCTGTGGAGGAGGAGAGTGTGTGAGAGGAGTGTGTGTGAGGACGATCCCGAGCCACTCTTTACTCCCAGACCAGCCGGAGCAGCAACACGAGCGCTGCGCTCACAGACACACACACACCGGCCCAGAGCTCAGGTGTGCAGAGCATCTCACACTCACTCACTCTCTCACACACACTCAGTCACTCACACACACACACACACACACACACACACACACACACACCGGCCCAGAGCTCAGGTGTGCAGAGCATCTCACACTCACACACTCTCTCACACACACTCACTCACACACACACACACACACACACACACACCGGCCCAGAGCTCAGGTGTGCAGAGCATCTCACACTCACTCACTCTCTCACACACACTCAGTCACTCACACACACACACACACACACACACACACCGGCCCAGAGCTCAGGTGTGCAGAGCATCTCACACTCTCTCTCTCACACACACACACACACACACACACACACCGGCCCAGAGCTCAGGTGTGCAGAGCATCTCACACTCACTCACTCTCTCACACACACTCAGTCACTCACACATACACGCACGCACACACACACACACACACACACACACACACACACCGGCCCAGAGCTCAGGTGTGCAGAGCATCTCACACTCTCTCTCTCACACACACACACACACACACACACACACACACACACCGGCCCAGAGCTCAGGTGTGCAGAGCATCTCACACTCTCTCTCTCTCACACACACACACACACACACGCACACACACACACTGGCCCAGAGCTCAGGTGTGCAGAGCATCTCACACTCACACACTCTCTCACACACACTCACTCACACACACACACACACACACACACACACACCGGCCCAGAGCTCAGGTGTGCAGAGCATCTCACACTCTCTCTCTCTCACACACACACACACACACACGCACACACACACACTGGCCCAGAGCTCAGGTGTGCAGAGCATCTCACACTCACTCACTCTCTCACACACACTCACTCAGTCACTCACACATACACGCGCACACACACACACACTGGCCCAGAGCTCAGGTGTGCAGAGCATCTCACACTCTCTCACACACACACACACACACACACACACCGGCCCAGAGCTCAGGTGTGCAGAGCATCTCACTCTCTCACACACACTCACTCATACACACACACACACACCGGCCCAGAGCTCAGGTGTGCAGAGCATCTCACACTCACACACACACACACACACACACACACACACATACACTCTGTCTCTCTTTCTCTCTCTCTCTCTCTCTCTCTCACACACACACTCACAGTGTGTATGTCAGAGGATCAGAATCTTTTTTTGTCATTATACAAAAGAGTACAAGGAAATTATACACAATCCTCCTATTCTACCCAATAATCATTATACAAAAATGTGTATGTAGTCCCGGTCCCAGACACAGGAGAAGGACCCGGTGTACCTGTATCTGGAGAGCATGATGACCTGTGCTCGTGTGAGAGAGTATAACAGTAACCCTCCACTGCAGGTGCACTTACTGCCGGCCCGCAGACCTGAGGACGCGGTACTGCACACACACACACACACACACACACACACTGGTATTCTCATCATTATCTGTTCATGACTGTGTCTTCTTCTCTCCCACTGACTGAAGATGAATGGCGTGTCTCAGATGCTGACGTCTCAGACTCCAGGTCAGTCACGCTTTTACTCACTCATATTCTCCATTGTTGCGGCTCCTCTCTTCCCAGTCTGTCAGTAACGCTCTGTTTACTTCCTGTCTCAATGAAGCCCCCCCTCCTGAAAAGCACACTGTGCTCTGATTGGTCGGCTGGATTAGTGTGTTGTGATTGGTCTAGCGCTTCGAGTGTGTTTGGGAAATGTCCCACCCCTTACCAAAACCGCCAGTTTAACACAATACTAACTAACTCAACCAGGCCCCGCCCCTTTATTCTGCGAATGAATTATTATAATGAGGAATATTGTGACGTGTTCGTTCCCGGAAGAAACTCGAGATACAATGGAGGCGTTTCAGGAGTTCAGAAACACTGACACTGATATAGAGAAGAACTGGAGCTTTTTGTGTCAAATGTACTTTTTAGTTTTTTATCATATTTAGTCACCCTTGCTCTGTTTTCATTCAGGCAAGTTTTAGTCGACTAAAAGCCTTGGCATTTTAGTCTAGTTTTAGTCGATGAAAACTTGCCTTCGTCATGCTGCATAATGGATACATTTATAATAGGCTAACGATTATTTTGCTTAAAATTATAATCACAACAATTGTTGTCATTTGAGAAATTTATATTTTCATTTCATCAGAATAATTGCACTTTAATATACAAGTACAAATCTAGAGAATGTCTCATATGCATGGTTTATTTGACCTAATCTAGTTTCCTGATTTTCTTGTTAGAAACAGTCTGTAATACAAAAACAAAGAGAAGTTTTAGTAATGCTTTTATTTTTTAACTACATTTTAGTCTCGTTTTTTTTCGTCAACGATATTGCATGTTGACATAGTCACAGTTATGGTTTAATGACGTTGGTGTCGTCTCGTTATCGTCTCGTCTTAGTCATGGAAGGAAAGGTCGTCAACGAATATTTATCGTCATAGATTTCGTTAACAAAATGAACACTACTAAAGACAGATAAATATGCAGAAAAGCAGAACATGTGCTCTTTACGTCTGATGTGCCGCATGTTAAAGCAAAGTTATGTCATGTTTTGTTGAATTTTTTCAAATTTTGAAATTTCATTTTACAGTATCTGTACGAACCCTGTTAATTCCATGCCGTTTCTTTGTATGTTTATAGCAGTTTCTAAGTGTTCTAAGGGAAAAAGCAGAATCTGTGCTCTTTTCGTCTGATGTGCCGCATGTTAAAGCAAAGTTATGTGATGTTTTGTTGTTTGTGTTGCTGCAGGGCCGGAGCCCACTAAAGTGCTGGAGATCATCTCAGTGTGTAACTGGGAGTCGCACCGGTCTCTGGTGCTGAAGGAACTGTTCCGCTCCATCAACACCAACCGGCTCTCGGCGCTGCACTCCATCCACGTCTACAGAGTGGAGCTGCTCTCTGAACACCTCACAGCGGACGAGACCGGCTCCACGCTAACGTACAAGGTGTGCGTGTCCCTGCCGGAGAAGAGTCCGGAGACCCTCGAGACTCCCGAGCTGAGCAAGACACGAGCCGAGTGTGTGAGGAACTCTTCTCAGGGAGTCCACAGACTAAAAAAGTGTGTTAATGTCAGTGTGGACGCCGGCGAGACACGGGCGCAGCGCTTCCCTCTCCTGTCGCGCGTGGTTCCCGCTGGTTACCTGAAGGCGGAGAGGAAGACGTCGCTGCGCTCCGGCCGTATTAAGGTGAATCTTACAGCGTTTCAGTCATCACACATCCTTCCCTCGGGTCATTTTGACCAGGAAATCTTTTTTGAAAAATGTTTAAGTGTTCATCGGGGGGGGTCCAAGACCGCAGGATTTTGTAGCACTTGAACCACGAATAAGAACAAAAAAAATTAATGGATTTGGGAAGTTTTGTGGATTTAAAAAAATAACAAATCCTTCCCTCGGTGGTCAATTTGAGCCCCTTTGGAATTAATGGAATGCGAGGAATGCTTCAGTACACATAAAAAACCCTAAAAATGCTTAAATTTACCAAAAAATTATTTTATAATGTGTGCATGTGTATCTGAATGCACACTGAAGTGAACTGACTTTAGGACCCAGCGGAACAGCTCATTTGCTCCATATAGAGATATAAGGCCATCTAGTGTAACACAGAACTGTTCTGCTAACACAGAAACCGAAAATTCTCGGGACGGCAGCATTTGTCCAAGTTTCAATCTTAACTGTTCTATTTCATCAGAAACGATCTTAAAACAGGGCTTTAAGTGTAAAATACCGAACTTGTCCTTTAAATTAATATTTATTTATTATTTATTGATCAAATCTAGTAATTTAAAGGTAAATAAATAAAAAAATAGACAAAATATCAAAATGAGATAAAATAAGCTTTCTGGACACAAAAAAAAAAGAAGTATAATCTTAGGCCTTCGGGTTTGACCCGCGAGTAAGTAAACCGATCTCTGAATGAACACCTCATCCTCTGACTGCAGGTGAATGGTAAAGCCTACGCTCAGGCTAAGCTGTTGTTGGGTCGAGTGGGAGCGCTTCATCCAGCCAATCGACTGGCAGCGTATCTCACCGGCAGGATCAGACCAGTGCCTCTGAACACCAGATCACAGTCCAAACCAGTTCAGCTGGATGAGACGAGGCGCTCACACTCCAGAGACTCCTGCAAACACACAGGTGAGATCTGGCTCAACCATCAACCCGTGGATCTGTATAACAATATGGCCTAAAGTATACAATCAAAAGCTTTATCCAGGGTTCGTACAAGCTGCTTAAAGTTTGAAATTTAAGTCCTGGAAAACCCTTGAAAACAGACGTATTTATGAAAAGGTACTTAAATTATTGGAGGCAAATATATGTGAAATTAGTGTTTAATTTTATTGATAAATAATCTTTTCACATAAAATGAAAGCTGCAGTCCGTCTGATATAGAGGCATTCTGCATGGCTCATATCAATATCAAAGAATATGATACAGCTTTCATTCTTCAGCTCAATCATATATTCATTGGAGAAAAATTCAGTTTGAATAAGGAAAGCGATATCTTTGTCATAGTATCCTTTAAAGGTTAAAGTTACTGCAGTCATTGCATCTGCTGCACTTTATTTGTACCATTTTGTTTTATTAGTTTATCTATTTACCGTTTTTAGAATATGAAAGATAATAAAGATATTGTTTGATAAGTGAGATCTCTGATTATAGTCCTTGAAAACCACAAAGTAGTGTTTGAAAAGTCCTGGAATTTCATTGTACAGTGTCTTTACGAAACCTATTGAAGCTTTTAATTACCGTATTTTCCGCACTATAAGGCGCACCGGATTATAAGGCGCACCTTCAATGAATGACCTATTTTAGAACATTTTTCATATATAGGGCGCACCGGATTATAAGGCGCATAGATACTGCAGTCAAACGTTTGACTGGGTTTGCGTTATGCATCCACTAGATGTGCTAAAGGGAATGTAGCGAGTGCGCGGCGCCGGAGGCGAGCCGTTTATTAGTAAAGCGTGAGCGCGCTGGGGCGGGCCCGTAACTTACATTCGCAGCCTGACTCATATGAGTATTCATGTGCGGCGACTCGCTGACAGCAACAGCTGGCTGTTTTGAATGAGACGACCCGGATACTGTGAACGGGGAGCGCTTTATGAACATTCTGTGACGCGCGAGCAGCGCCGGGGACAGTGTGTCTGTTCGTGTGTAAACACGAGCGCGAGTTTGCAGGCGAATTTAATAACGCAGAGCGTTATTAACCAATTGATCCAATTAACCAACTGATCCATATATAAGGCGCTCTGGATTATAAGGCGCACTGTCGTTTTTTGAGAAAATTAAAGGCTTTTAAGTGCGCCTTATAGTGCGGAAAATACGGTAAGATTAAATTAGTGTACTGGCTTGACCGAAATGAAGGACTTGAGTCAATTAGCTTTATTTTTATAGCGCTTTATATAGTACAGACCGTTTCAAAGCAGCTCCACAGTAATAAATCCGAAAATAACAGAATCAGAATATTACCAGAGGTGTAAAGTCCAGGTTCAGAAAGTAAAAGTCCTCCTCAGTATTTTGTTCCAATCACCTGGATTTGCTTATTACAGTTTTTCACAGTTTTTCAGCCTGGAGATTAGAACTAATTAGTGAAATCAGCTGGCTGAGTTCATGGGTGGAATAAACATATGGCAGGACTTTTACTTTCTGACCCTGGACTACACCTCTGAATATCACTGAATATAAAGTCTTCTAAACCCCGACAGTGAACCCAAACTCCATCAGCTAACGGGAATGGAGAAAAAGCATGAGTGACTATAACATCTGTAAACTTCTCTTACTGTGTCCTGTTTAGTAACACAAGCAGACCAGAGCAAAGGAGCTTTCAGAGCGCCAGCCACTCAAACTCTGGCGATCTACCAGGCTCCTGATGGCATCAAACGCACTCCAACACTCTACATATTCTCACATGTTCATAATCCCGCAGCTCCACCTTCAACATCTAATCATGTGACATCATCGAAGCCTGGGCTAATCCTGACTGCTGTAGCTCCGCCCCTCTCTGACCAGAACGCTGTAGCTCCGCCCCTCTCTGACCAGAACGCTTTAGCTCCGCCCCTCTCTGGTGCGCCTGCTGTAGCTCTGCCCCTCTCTGACCAGAACGCTATAACTCCGCCCCTCTCTGGTGCACCCACTGTAGCTCCGCCCCTATGTGACCTGACCGCTGTAGCCCCGCCACTCGCTGGTGCAACTGCTGTAGCTCCGCCCCTCTCTGGACTGCCCACTGTAGTTCCGCCCCTCTCTGTCCTGCCAGCTGTAGCTCACCCCCTCTCCCAGACTGAGACGGTCCTCCCGTCCCCCGCTGTGGCTCCGCCCCTCTCTCAGACTGAGACGGTCCTCCCGCCCCCCGCTGTGGCTCTGCCCCTCTCTGACCAGAACGCTATAACTCCGCCCCTCTCTGGTGCACCCACTGTAGCTCCGCCCCTATGTGACCTGACCGCTGTAGCCCCGCCATTCGCTGGTGCAACCGCTGTAGCTCCGCCCCTCTCTGGACTGCCCACTGTAGCTCCGCCCCTCTCTGTCCTGCCAGCTGTAGCTCAGCCCCTCTCCCAGACTGAGACGGTCCTCCTGCCCCCCGCTGTGGCTCCGCCCCTCTCCCAGATTGAGACGGCCCTCCTGCCCCCCGCTGTGGCTCCGCCCCTCTCCCAGACTGAGACGGTCCTCCCGCCCCCCGCTGTGGCTCCGCCCCTCTCCCAGACTGAGACGGTCCTCCCGCCCCCCGCTGTGGCTCCGCCCCTCTCCCAGACTGAGACGGTCCTCCCGCCCCCCGCTGTGGCTCCGCCCCTCTCTCAGACTGAGACGGTCCTCCCGCCCCCCGCTGTGGCTCCGCCCCTCTCCCAGACTGAGACGGTCCTCCCGCCCCCCACTGTGGCTCTGCCCCCCGCTGTGGCTCTGCCCCTCTCCC
Organism: Gila orcuttii; assembly: GCA_026230005.1. Taxonomy (NCBI): domain Eukaryota; kingdom Metazoa; phylum Chordata; class Actinopteri; order Cypriniformes; family Leuciscidae; genus Gila; species Gila orcuttii. Next base: position 568,228 of record JAPDVR010000012.1, on the reverse strand, counting down.
AGACTGAGACGGTCCTCCCGCCCCCCGCTGTGGCTCCGCCCCTCTCTCAGACTGAGATGGTCCTCCCGCCCCCCGCTGTGGCTCCGCCCCTCTCCCAGACTGAGACGGTCCTCCCGCCCCCCGCTGTGGCTCCGCCCCTCTCCCAGACTGAGACGGTCCTCCCGCCCCCCGCTGTGGCTCTGCCCCTCTCCCAGACTGAGATGGTCCTCCCGCCCCCCGCTGTGGCTCCGCCCCTCTCCCAGACTGAGACGGTCCTCCCGCCCCCCACTGTGGCTCTGCCCCCTGCTGTGGCTCCGCCCCTCTCCCAGACTGAGACGGTCCTCCCGCCCCCTTCTGTGGCTCCACCCCCCGCTGTAGCCCCGCCCCTCTCCCAGACGGAGACGGTCATCCCGCCCCCCACTGTGGCTCTGCCCCCCGCTGTAGCCCCGCCCCTCTCCCAGACGGAGACGGTCCACCCGCCCCCCGCTGTAGCCCCGCCCCTCTCCCAGACGGAGACGGTCCTCCCGCCCCCCGCTGTGGCTCTGCCCCCCGCTGTAGCCCCTCCCCTCTCCCAGGCCGAGACGGTCCTCCCGCTCCCCGCTGTAGCCCCACTTCCCGCTGTAGCCCCACCCCTCTCCCAGACGGAGACGGCCCTCGTGGCCCCGTCCCCCGTTGTAGCCCCGCCCCTCTCCCAGGCGGAGACGGTCCTCCCGGCCTCCGCTCTTCCTCCGGGTCAGCAGGTCGTCCTGCAACCGGTTGCAGGGATGATGGGAGTGAACATGTGTCAGTTCAATGGGCAGACGATCCAGCTGGTGCCGGTTCCCTCGGTGTTACCCGTGACCAGTGCAGGTCAGTGCCACAACACACTCGACTGCTGCACTCTCCCAAACTCTGTGTGTCCATAAAGGATGTATAATCAATTGAATTCATAAAACTTAAACACATACACACACACACACACACTCTCTCTCACACACACACACTCTCTCTCTCACACACACACACACACACACACACACACACACACTCACACACTCTCTCTCACACACACACACTCACACACACACACATTCACACACACACTCACACATATTACCGTCTGATTACGTGTGCAGCTCTACGCCAACTGTGACATTATTAAATTCCTGTTTTATGACTGGATTCCATTTGTGTTTCCTGCATCAAATTTAACATTCTTACGTTGATTCTCAACAGGAAGTCCTCAACAGGAAGTGCAAACATCTACGCAACGCCCTCAGTCGACCAAATCTGTGTTAAATCCAGCACCTTCAGCAAAGCATTTTCCCTTCATCGCCGCCAGAATCCCCTCAGCGCCGGCACACACCAGCTTCTCCCTCGGGAGCGGCGCACACACCAGCTTCTCCCTCGGGAGCGGTGCACACAGCGGCTTTCTAGCTAAGAATAACATGTTATCCTTCCGGATATTCCCACCGGCGTCCTCGGACCTCCAACACACAGAACCAGGAGGAGCCGGATCCTCGGTGCTACTCCCTGGAGGATACAGGCTAATAAAACTGCCCATGCTGGTCCAACCTGGAGTGACTCCCGAGAGAGATCCGTCTGGGTCCACGGAAAACCCTCGGGAAGACGCACACCAATCCTCCGTTCCCATCAAAACAGAACCCAGTGAAACGCCACTCGCTATTGAAGAACATCAGGACATCAGTGGCACTGAAAAAGAGTCTGTGCGCATTAAGATCGAGCCTTATGAGGAAACCTCTGAAATGAACCCGAACCGTGACCCGAACGGAGTCTCGTCCCTTAAAACAGAGGAGCCGGACCGTGAGATGGACATCAGAACCTCTGAGAGCGGCGGCCCGGTTTCTGCCGAATCCCGACAACTTCCGAAAACAAACATTAGTGGGGATTTTTCATGCTCTTTATTCGCGAGTCCAATCTCTGCGTTCTCAAAGCGAACATTCGCTGTGCCTTTACTTCCGACTCAAGCTAAAACAGCAGAACACGCACACACACACACACACGCACACACACGCGCACGCGCGTGTGCTACACCTGTGGACGGGAACAGAAGACGGGATGAGGTCCAGAACCGCATCCAGTGGCTGTGGAAAAGTAACCCGTCGGCTCTGATCTCGGATGATCCTGGTTCTGGTTCTGAACTCGCTGCTAACGACTCGAGCGCTGCGCTCCTGTACTCCAGCGACGGATGGACCACTGAAGACAGCGTGAGTGTGACGGGTCCGACCCGGCCCTACCCAATCATTCACCCCGACCCGACCATTACACTTATATTTTATGCCCGAACTCGAGGTCTGTTTCTTACAGTAAATACCTTTTTTTTTTTTTTTTTGCAATATGCTGTATTTTATGATTGCTTGAAATGATAATTAAAGAAATACATGTACAAACACCGTTTCCCCAAGGCACAGCACAGGCTTACTCGTTCCGAAACTGCTGTGGTTGAACAGGTGAAACAGGCACTAATTCCCCTGGAACTTAAACATTAAACAGTTGCACAACTATTTACACAAATATAGTACGAGTTATGAAGAGACAGTTGATGTTTCAGTGCCGTCCTCTGATTGCTGTATTGTGACCGGAGTAGTGTGCGGGAGCACATGCGCAAAACAGTTTTGTATAAATTATATATATAATGATAAAATAAAAATAAATAATTGTGTGTGTGTATATATATATATATATATATATATATATATATATATATATATATATATATGCATATATTAAACTGCGCATGTGCTTTCTCTCTCGCGTGCTCTTTCGGTCACGACACAGCAAACACGGCACACAAACTATATATATATATACACTCACCTAAAGGATTATTAGGAGCACCATACTAATACTGTGTTTGACACCCTTTCGCCTTCAGAACTGCCTTAATTCTACGTGGCATTGATTCAACAAGGTGCTGAAAGCATTCTTTAGAAATGTTGGCCCATATTGATATGATAGCATCTTGCAGTTTATGGAGATTTGTGGGATGCACATCCAGGGCACAAAGCTCCCGTTCCACCACTTCCCAAAGATGCTCTATTGGGTTGAGATCTGGTGACTGTGGGGGCCATTTTAGTACAGTGAACTCATTGTCATGTTCAAGAAACCAATTTGAAATGATTCAAGCTTTGTGACATGGTGCATTATCCTGCTGGAAGTAGCCATCAGAGGATGGGTACATGGTGGCCATAAAGGGATGGACATGGTCAGAAACATTGCTCAGGTAGGCCGTGGCATTTAAACGATGCCCAATTGGCACTAAGGGGCCTAAAGTGTGCCAAGAAAACATCCCTCACACCATTACACCACCACCAGCAGCCTGCACAGTGGTAACAAGGCATGATGGATCCATGTTCTCATTCTGTTTACGCCAAATTCTGACTCTACCATCTGAATGTCTCAACAGAAATCGAGACTCATCAGACCAGGCAACATTTTTCCAGTCTTCAACTGTCCAATTTTGGTGAGCTCTTCAGAATCAGAATCAATTTTATTGCCAAGTAGTGTTGTGCACATACAAGGAATTTGCTTTGGTAATAAGGTGTTACCGAGGCTGCTATAATCAGCGCCAGCTTGAGAAAAAAAATACAGCATGACATGAGGAGAGGTGAGGAGAAAAAAAGGTGACCCCCAGACTATGCTCCTGTAAGGAGAACAGTCTGGGAACAGGAAAAAACACCTCAGCAACATTAGCACATAAACAGTACACTCTACAACATGAACAAGACATTGCAACACGGTTGGGAGTGGGGGATGGAGGTAGTCCAGCCCAGGCAAGCACATCCGGTCCTGCAGCCATTATGGCGCTGGTCACAGACCCGCCTGAATTTTTTTATTTTTTTTTTCAGATCTTCAGCTCTTGCAAATTGTAGCCTCTTTTTCCTATTTGTAGTGGAGATGAGTGGTACCCGGTGGGGTCTTCTGCTGTTGTAGCCCATCCGCCTCAAGGTTGTGCGTGTTGTGGCTTCACAAATGCTTTGCTGCATACCTCGGTTGTAACGAGTGGTTATTTCAGTCAAAGTTGCTCTTCTATCAGCTTGAATCAGTCGGCCCATTCTCCTCTGACCTCTAGCATCAACAAGGTATTTTCGCCCACAGGACTGCCGCATACTGGATGTTTTTCCCTTTTCACACCATTCTTTGTAAACCCTAGAAATGGTTGTGCGTGAAAATCCCAGTAACTGAGCAGATTGTGAAATACTCAGACCGGCCCGTCTGGCACCAACAACCATGCCACGCTCAAAATTGCTTAAATCACCTTTCTTTCCCATTCTGACATTCAGTTTGGAGTTCAGGAGATTGTCTTGACCAGGACCACACCCCTAAATGCATTGAAGCAACTGCCATGTGATTGGTTGATTAGATAATTACATTAATGAGAAATTGAACAGGTGTTCCTAATAATCCTTTTGGTGAGTGTATATATATATGTATAGCCTATATAGTTGTAACAAGGTATAAGATTCAGGGAAGAAGGAGGCGGGAACCGGCGAACATTTAACAAACTTTATTTAAAATAAAACAAACAAAAACCAAAAGTACCGCCAGCAGCCCCTCGCGGACGACTGCTGGCTACCGAAAATAAAAGTCAAACAAAAGACAGGCCTGTTCCTCTCTCGATGTTCACAGTCGTCGCTCCTTTATGCTTCCGCTCCTCCGTGAGAGATGCGAGACCGGTGTGCTCACAGGTGTTGCTCATTAACACTCGCACCACCGGCCTCGCTCCGTTCTCTCACGTCCCTCGGCCTCGTCCTGTTCGCCACAATAGTTATTCTCAGTTACAAACCCGAACCCGCCAGCTATTCATTAAACATTAACCCGAACCCGACCTGGAACCCGGGGGGTTTTCGGGACCCGTCGGCTAGCAGACCTCGAGCAAGTGTCACTCAATACACCTGTAGTTGGAGGAAGAGTGAGTATTCGTATATACTTCTAAAATCACCTAATGTGTTAAATCGTCTCTGTCATGCGGAAATGGACAAAACACTGTTTATAGTGTTTCTTGAGTATAGAAAACACTGTACTTACTCAAACAAACAAACTCTTTATTTACCATTGCATTGCAAACAAGCAAAGACGTTCCAAACTATGTGCGGCACTTCATTCACAATATTGTGAGGTTTACCGACAATTTGAGGATCCGCATACTTTAGTCACAAGCACTTTTTAATTCTTTTCAATGGTTAAATATTTGCAAAACCCACAGACAAATGTAAAGGTAATGATTTATGAAAGATGAGTTTTCTGCCTGACAATGGACACATTAATTTCTGCCTGACAACAGAATACTTCCTGAATTGAAACAAGCATTTTCCTGAAAGCTGTGTTGTGAAAGCACGACACAAATAAACTTGAATTGAATTAAAATTGTGCAATATTTTACTCCTAGAATGAGAAGAGCAGTGAAGACGAGGTTGACATCGAGGCGCTCGAGGAGAACGATGACAGGATCATCTGCCGCTTGAGAGCAAAGGCGAGACGGTGAGTCCGTTATGAGTTTTGTGATCTTCCACATTCTTTCAGCTGGTGTTGCTTACACTGATACTGATCAGCTGGTTTACTCTCTGCAGGAGAACACAGCGAGCAGCTCCACATCAATGGCTCGTGAGTCTCTTCTCATTTATTTATATCCCACAGTTTCCTTTGTTTTGCTCACTGAGGCACAGATGTTTCTGCCAGCCGAAACTTAATATTTATATATACCTATATAGCTACAATATTGAGATTTTAAGTTAATATTACAATCATTTAATGATACATGTTCACGGTTATGGTCACATGATAAATAAAAAATAAATATATATATTTTACATTTTTATGATTTAATTCATTATTAACCGAGCTGACCAAATATCCAATCAGCAAACATTTATATATATAATAAAATCCATAATCATTCCATCTCCGTATACTGGTGCGTATAAATATATACTGTACGCATGTGCTTAAAAAGGAGGGTGACAGTTAAGGGTTAAAATAAATCTTAAGACAAAGGTGTTAAGATTGTCATGATCTATTGTGTTTAGGCAAGGCAAGTTTATTTATAGAGCACATTTCACACACTATGGTAGTTCAAACTACTTTACACAGAAAGGAATTAAAATAATCACAAAATAAAAGCAAGGAATATTAAAACAGTTAAAAAAGGAACTAAAAGAGTAAAAAGATGATTCATAGATAAGCTTCTCATCTGGCAAAACACTGGTGTATCATGTTTTTCACAATTCCCAGTTTTACTCTGAGATTTTCCCATGGTGATTACACTAGTAAAAAATACAGTAGTTTAGTAAAAATTAAATATTTGTATCAGTTAAACCTGATTATTTTATTTTCCAGCTAAAGGCTAAATTGATGGGAAAAGCGTCCCATCATGCAGTGCAGTTGATGTCAGATCTGCCTTTGTACAAGCGCACGTTTCGTCTGAATCAAGCGCTGAGAGAAAGGAAGCGTCGGGTTGAGTTGCATCAGAGTTTGGATTCGTTGAGGAGGACACTGTGTGTTGATGAAGACGACCGCATGAGCACTGAAGACCTGCTCCGTCAGGTGCGTCACACACACTAACATCTCTGACGACATCATGAGCAATGCTGGAAATTTAATGGGAAAATATTGTGATCATTATTGATACGTATAACGTTTGACATTCTTCTGCTGTCACCGGTTTATTCGGTCATTACTGATCGCTGCATGTGTGACATCAGTATTAGCTGTTTCCATCCACCTATTTTTATGTAAATTTTGGGATATCACATAAAAAACGCTGGATGGAAATACCAAGATGTGCATAAATTCTAAAAATGTGCATAAACAACTTTTAGGTGGATAATTGTTTTATCCGATAAGAAGACATGATGCATAAACTACGCAGAAACACATTTACTGAACAAATCCCTCAAACGTCATGTGACTCAGCGTCAGCTGTGATTGGATAACTGGAGTAACCAGCGGACCAATGGCATCGCAGCATCTCTAAAGTTGGTTTGGTGTTTCTGAAACACGGGAGTCAAAGTGTGTGATCAGAATGATTGAGTTTAATTCCCTCCAGAAGCGTCTCCCACACGAGAGTGTTCCCGAACACCAGCATCCGAACGCAAGAGAACATGACAGCGTTTATTGTGTTTCATCTGACGCTCGACACACACTCGTTTATGATGGAGGGAAAAGAGCCCGATTGCAGAAACTTACTGTTTTATTACTGATATTTTGTGCCAATTTCCCAGGAAGTGATGATTTTGTTCTCTTGAACACATGGGATGGAAACGCTACTTTATTCACATAATTCATGCAATATTCCAATTGGATGGAAACCTGATAATTGATGTTTTCTTTTCTCTGATTCAGGCTCGTCGGGTGGTTGGAGCTCTCGAGGACCACGGCAGGTCTTTGATGGCACAGAAACGGGCCTTGATTCAACAGCATTCTCATTATCAGACCCTGATCTCACAGCGCTCTGGTACACAATACAGCAGCACACAGCATCAGACAAGATCACAAAGCATCAGACCAGATCATAGACCATCAGAACAGATCACAGCATCAGACCAGATATGAGCATCAGACCAGACCGGATATCAGCATCAGATCAGATTTCAGCATCAGAACAGAAATCAGCATCAGACCAGATTTCAGCATCAGACCAGATGTCGCATCAGTACAGATATCAGCACCAGAACAGATATCAGCATCAGACAAGATTTCAGCATCAGAACAGAAATCAGCATCAGACAAGATATCTGCATCAGACAAGATTTCAGCATCAGAACAGATATCAGAATCAGACCAGAAATCCGCATCAGAACAGAAATCAGCATCATACCAGATATCAGCATCAGACAAGATATCAGCATCAGAACAGATCAGCATCAGACCAGATATCAGCATCAGACAAGATTTCAGCATCAGAACAGAAATCAGCATCAGAACTGAAATCAGCATCAGACCAGATATCGGCATCAGACCAGATATTAGCATCAGAACAAAAATCAGCATCAGACCAGAAATCAGCATCAGACCAGATATCAGCATCAGACCAGATATCGGCATCAGAACAGATATCGGCATCAGAACAGATATTAGCATCAGAACAGAAATCAGCATAGACCAGATATCAGAATCAGACCAGAAATCAGCATTAGACAAGATTTCAGCATCAGAACAGAAATCAGCATCAGACCAGATATCAACATCAGACCAGGCATCAGCATCAGAACAGATATCAGCATCAGACCAGGCATCAGCATCAGAACAGATATCAGCATCAGACCAGGAATCTGCATCAGACCAGATTTCAGCATCAGAACAGATATCAGACCAGTAATCAGCATCAGACTAGATTTCAGCATCAGAACAGATATCAGACCAGAAATCAGCATCAGAACAGATATCAGACCAGAAATCAGCATCAGACCAGGCATCAGACCAGAAATCAGCATCAGAACACAAATCAACATTAGAACTGATATCAGCATCAGAACAGATATCAGTCAATATATCAGCATCAGACCAGATATCAGATCAGATTTCAGCATCAGAACAGATGTTGCATCAGAACAGATATCAGCATCAGACCAGATATCAGCATCAGACCAGATGTCGCATCAGACCGGATATCAGCATCAGTACAGAAAATAGCATCAGACCAGATATCAGCATCAGACAAGATTTCAGCATCAGAACAGATATCAGAATCAGACCAGATATCAGCATCAGACAAGATATCAGCATCAGAACAGAAATCAGCATCAGACAAGATATCAGCATCAGAACAGATATCAGCATCAGTATAGAAATTAGCATCAGAACAGATATTAACATCAGAACAGATCAGCATCAGAACAGATATCAGCATCAGACCAGAAATCAGCATCAGACCAGATAACAGCATCAGACAGGATTTCAGCATCAGACCAGATATCAGCATCAGAACAGATATCAACATCAGAACTGTAATCAGCATCAGAACAGATATCACCATCAGACAAGATTTCAGCATCAGACAAGATTTCAGCATCAGACCAGATATCAGCATCAGACCAGATATCGGCATCAGACCAGATATCAGACCATATATCAGCATTAGACCAGGCATCAGACTAGATTTCAGCATCAAAACAGATATCAGACCAGAAATCGGCATCAGACCAGATATCGGCATCAGAACAGATATCAGCATCAGAACTGAAATCAGCATCAGAACAAATATTAGCATAAAAAATCAGCATCAGAACAGATATCAGCATCAGAACAGATATCAGACCAGAAATCAGCATCAGACCAGGCATCAGCATCAGACTAGATTTCAGCATCAGAACAGAAATCAGCATCAAAACAGATAGCAGCATCAGAACACAAATCAACATTAGAACTGAAATCAGCATCAGAACAGATATCAGACAATACATCAGCATCAGAACAGAAATCAGCATCAGAACACAAATCAGCATCAGAACAGATATCAGACCATACATCAGCATCAGAACAGAAATCAGCATCAAAACAGATAGCAGCATCAGAACACAAATCAGCATCAGAACAGAAATCAACATCAGAACTGAAATCAGCATCAAAACAGATAGCAGCATCAGAACAGAAATCAACATTAGAACTGAAATCCGCATCAGAACAGAAATCAGTATCAGAACAGATATCAGTATCAGAACAGATATCAGCATCAGAACAGATATCAGCATCAGAACAGATATCAGCATCAGAACTGAAATCAGCATCGGAACAGAATCAGCATCAGAACAGATATCAGGCCAGAAATCAAACAAGATTTTAGCATCAGAACAGATATCAGAACTGAAATCAGCATCAGACCAGATATCGGCATCAGACCAGATATTAGCATCAGAACAAAAATCAGCATCAGACCAGAAATCAGCATCAGACCAGATATCAGCATCAGACCAGATATCGGCATCAGAACAGATATCGGCATCAGAACAGATATTAGCATCAGAACAGAAATCAGCATAGACCAGATATCAGAATCAGACCAGAAATCAGCATTAGACAAGATTTCAGCATCAGAACAGAAATCAGCATCAGACCAGATATCAACATCAGACCAGGCATCAGCATCAGAACAGATATCAGCATCAGACCAGGCATCAGCATCAGAACAGATATCAGCATCAGACCAGGAATCTGCATCAGACCAGATTTCAGCATCAGAACAGATATCAGACCAGTAATCAGCATCAGACTAGATTTCAGCATCAGAACAGATATCAGACCAGAAATCAGCATCAGAACAGATATCAGACCAGAAATCAGCATCAGACCAGGCATCAGACCAGAAATCAGCATCAGAACACAAATCAACATTAGAACTGATATCAGCATCAGAACAGATATCAGTCAATATATCAGCATCAGACCAGATATCAGATCAGATTTCAGCATCAGAACAGATGTTGCATCAGAACAGATATCAGCATCAGACCAGATATCAGCATCAGACCAGATGTCGCATCAGACCGGATATCAGCATCAGTACAGAAAATAGCATCAGACCAGATATCAGCATCAGACAAGATTTCAGCATCAGAACAGATATCAGAATCAGACCAGATATCAGCATCAGACAAGATATCAGCATCAGAACAGAAATCAGCATCAGACAAGATATCAGCATCAGAACAGATATCAGCATCAGTATAGAAATTAGCATCAGAACAGATATTAACATCAGAACAGATCAGCATCAGAACAGATATCAGCATCAGACCAGAAATCAGCATCAGACCAGATAACAGCATCAGACAGGATTTCAGCATCAGACCAGATATCAGCATCAGAACAGATATCAACATCAGAACTGTAATCAGCATCAGAACAGATATCACCATCAGACAAGATTTCAGCATCAGACAAGATTTCAGCATCAGACCAGATATCGGCATCAGACCAGATATCAGACCATATATCAGCATTAGACCAGGCATCAGACTAGATTTCAGCATCAAAACAGATATCAGACCAGAAATCGGCATCAGACCAGATATCGGCATCAGAACAGATATCAGCATCAGAACTGAAATCAGCATCAGAACAAATATTAGCATAAAAAATCAGCATCAGAACAGATATCAGCATCAGAACAGATATCAGACCAGAAATCAGCATCAGACCAGGCATCAGCATCAGACTAGATTTCAGCATCAGAACAGAAATCAGCATCAAAACAGATAGCAGCATCAGAACACAAATCAACATTAGAACTGAAATCAGCATCAGAACAGATATCAGACAATACATCAGCATCAGAACAGAAATCAGCATCAGAACACAAATCAGCATCAGAACAGATATCAGACCATACATCAGCATCAGAACAGAAATCAGCATCAAAACAGATAGCAGCATCAGAACACAAATCAGCATCAGAACAGAAATCAACATCAGAACTGAAATCAGCATCAAAACAGATAGCAGCATCAGAACAGAAATCAACATTAGAACTGAAATCCGCATCAGAACAGAAATCAGTATCAGAACAGATATCAGTATCAGAACAGATATCAGCATCAGAACAGATATCAGCATCAGAACAGATATCAGCATCAGAACTGAAATCAGCATCGGAACAGAATCAGCATCAGAACAGATATCAGGCCAGAAATCAAACAAGATTTTAGCATCAGAACAGATATCAGAACAGATATCAGCATCAGAACAGATATCGGCATCGGAACTGAAATCAGCATTAGAACAGAAATCAGCATCAGAACTGATATTAGAATCAGAACAAATATCAGAATCAGAACAGATATCAGCATCAGAACTGAAATCAGCATCAGACCAGGCATCAGATATCTGATATTTATAAATGAGTCTAAACTCTCAATAAGACACCAGAAGGACTGGAGGAGATTGTGTTTTGATCGTGCTAATCAAATAGAGGCATATGAAATATGATACAGCAGTTCTATAGGGTGAAACTAACACTGTTTCCTGACTCTTTCAGTGGCGGGAACAAAATTACATGTTGAACAGAAATCAGCAGCTCCTTCATCAGAAACGCCTCAGTCAGGTGAGCTCAGATGATCAATCCAGCGTTCTTGTATAAAAATGAAAACCTTCTTCAATCTTCATGTGTTTTCAGTACTGAAGAGACACTCACGCCTGCCCAACATAGTCCTGCAGTCCTTCACCAGTCCTAAACCAGTCCTAAACCAGTCCTTCACCAGTCCTAAACCAGTCCTAAACCAGTCCGTGATTCAGATTCATCCTCATGAATGAGACGTGATCCCAGTTCCTTCACCATAAGAATACCATAGTAAAAACAAGAGTTCTGAAGTCAAAACCAAGGCAAACGTTCTCATGTGATTAATGTCTCCAAATACTTTAATTTTCTGTTAATGATGGGTATCATTTTTTGTTTGTTTTTGTACAGTCTTTGTAAAAAGCAGTTATGTGTAAATATCACTCAGGTTATGACTTGATAATGAGCTCGTTAACCCACATTGGGGAGTGATTTCTGTCTTGTTTAATACTAAACATTTTTGCACAGTCTATGGATTATGCGTTTCTTTTTTTGTTAAAGCAGATTTATTTTTGTGGTTTATGGATCATGCTTTTGTTGGTGAGGCCTGTGTTCGTTTTCTGTCATTTGTAATTATTAAATTAATGTAAGAGATCTGGGATTGATTAGGCTGGAAAATACCTCGTCCAAATTGATGTTTATGCAGTAATCTTGTGAAGTTTTGTTTGTAATTATGCACATTCACCCTCTTTATCATATTGAAATGGCCTCAGGATTGGGTTCATATTATGGCCTTGTGCAAAAATAAAATTTATATCCATAAATGTTTTGGTTGTTTTATTGTTCTGCCTTTATAAATGTAACAACATTTCAGTTTTTAACGGGAGTTACTTCTCATGCCTGACAGGAAGTGATGCGTGTGAACGGGTTTTTTTAACTGCTCTTCAAAGCATTTTTAAATTATTTCAAATTTACAGTTATGGCACAATAGTGCTTATTCATATTGTTTCTACAAATATTTATGCATGTAATGCATTATATAAATATTAAAAAATTATAAATTCATTGTATATATTTTATTTTTTTAAATATATAAATATTCTAAATTATTAAATATGCATGAAATCCATAGAAAGGCATATACACAAAAGGCCTTTTTAACAAAATATGAGCATTTATGATTTACATGCATAAGCATTTTAAATCATTAAATCCATCCATCCATTATTCATTATATATATTTTATTTTAAAAATTATATAAGTATTTTTTTTTAAAAAAGCATGAAATCCTTAAAAATCAGGCATGTGCACAAAAGGAATTATTTTACACACACACAGATTTACTTGCATAAGCAATTTAAAATAGGGTCCTCGAATTTACAGTTATGGCACATTAGTGCTTATCTGTATTGTTTCTATAAATGTTTATGCATGCAGTAATGCATTACATCACACAGTAATGCATCCGAAAAACGGATCAATATTTAAAAAAATATTAAATATAAAAGTCTTAAATGTCTTAAGTCATATAAATATGAAAGTCATAAATGTTTTAACATTTCACACTGAGGTATCTGTTAGGTGCTCATGAATATGTAAACACAGCGAAGCGTCATGCGTCTCGATGGCCAATCAGATCGCAGGACTCGCTGATTAGCGGGCGCGCGCAGGTTCGTGATGAGTGATTCAAACTCAGGACTCGCTTGACTTTGACTTTACTGTAGTATTACTGGAGTTTAACACGAATGCATCACTGTATGATCTGGTCGCTGTGAAGCTGAAAGATATGGAGGCTTTTACCATCAAGAGTCGCATTAAGAGTCTCCTTCGCTCGCCGTCCATCAGCCTGAGGAAGAGAAGCAGAGACAGTGCGAGAACGGTAACGAACCTCTGAGAACCGTCTATCATTACTAGAGATTGCGAGAACGGTAACGAACCTCTGAGAACCGTCTATCATTACTAGAGATTGCGAGAACGGTAAAGAAACTCTGAGAACCGTCTATCATTACCAGAGATTGCGAGTACGGTAAAGAACCGTCTATCATTACTAGAGATTGCGAGAACGGTAAAGAAACTCTGAGAACCGTCTATCATTACCAGAGATTGCGAGAACGGTAAAGAACCTCTGAGAACCGTCTATCATTACCAGAGATTGCGAGAACGGTAAAGAACCGTCTATCATTACTAGAGATTGCGAGAACGGTAAAGAACCGTCTATCATTACTAGAGATGAACACTGCAGAAGTTTTACATCAGTCATTAATGTTACAACTATCAAATCTTTCATCACTGTAACAAACTTTAAATGATACATTTAACAAACTACAGCTTGTTGTTTTGATGAGTTTGATTACTGTTACATTCATTTATTGCACTTATAAAAGTTTCATCACTGCAACAAACATCAAAGGAAACATTAAATAAACCGCGACTGGTGATTCTGTATCATTTGATCGATATGTTGATTGTCTTTCTCTGATTCGTTTAATTGCTGATTAGTTTGACTTTTCATTTGTTGTGTTTCATTTATCACTGATGATGATGTTTTCAGAACAGGAGCAAAAGGGCAAATGATTGAGTTTCTGAGACAGTGAAGAGTCGATGATCTTGATAATGCTTAAACTCATCAGCGCATTCCCGTGATGCTCCTGTTCACTTGAGCTCGTGAATCTGTGGAGAGAAACATTCAAGCAAATAATCTAGCGCCGAATATTTCCCACAGTTAATTGAAATGCATGGAAATATTTATAATCTTGTTTAATGTAAATGTGTGTGTGTTTAAACTCATCCTTCCCTCCCGGGTCAAAAAGCTCGAAGCCCTCAAATTATACTTACTTTTTTTTTTTTTTTTTTTTTTCAGAAAGCTTATTTTATTTAATTTTGATAATATTTTTTAATGCATTTTTTTTTTCATTTTATTTAACTTTAAATTACTAGATTTGTTTAATAAATAATACATAAGTAATAATTTAAGCACATTTCTCAATTTTATTTCAACTTAAATTCAAAATAACACAATTTCATGCATAACCCTTTTAATTCAGCTCTAAACATCTTACATTGAGTGTCTTTGTCGACCTCTTGTGGAAAAATAATAATTTATTTATTTATTTATTTAGTTTGACAGGGACATTGTACATTAATAAAAACATTCCTGTAAATGTACCAGAATTAGCCAAAGGCTATTTTTCATCCGTAGTCCCTGGACAAGATGTTACAAGTCAACCTAATGAAAAAAAAAAATTGATTAAGAATACATAATGAAAAATTTAATAATTACACAATACAATAAAAATCTATTTAGACAATTTTGGATCAATTAAAAACAATGCAGCAAATACAAACAGTAATAGGATGGCTAGCAGATATAAGATTCTAATGTTTAATTGATTAACCAATTCTTCTATTGAACCCTAAATAAAGCATATGTGTCTAGATCTCTTATAGCTGTCGGAATAATATTTCATTCTTGTGCAGCTTTGACAGAAAAAGCAGACTGACTACATTTCCTTGGTGTAAGCGGTATGATGCCGTCTCGTCTCGATGCACTTCTTGTAAAGCGATAATCAGTTGTTCTAATACGAACTAGCTGACCAAGAGGGGGAGAAGATAAACCATACATCATTTTATACATCAAGCATACATTTGCATACTTAATCATATTTTCCCAACTTAATCAATTATATTTTTCCAGTATTGGACAATGATGAGAATATACCGATTTCTTATCAAAGACCTTAAGTGTGCGTTTGTATAAGGACTCGAATGGTTTTAGAGTCACTGAACTCGCCTGAGACCAGGTGGTTAAACAGAAAGTCATGTGAGCGATAACCATAGAATACATAAACATCTTAGCTGCTTCTAATGACATGTGATCTCTAGTAAGCTTAAAATTAAAGAGATTATACTTAACCTGCTTACAAACCTTTTTTACATGAGCTTTAAATGTAAGTTTAGAATCAATCAGTATTCCTAGATATTTATATTGTGGCAGTACCTGCATCCTCACCCCTGACACGTGAACATCACGCCCTTTATTAATACTGTTAGACTTCGAGAAAAAAACACACACTGTTTCGGACACATTTACTTGCAAGCAATTCTCTTTTAGCCACGCCGACACATTAACCATAGAATTAGTAAGTTCATTTGCAACTTGTGTCAGACTATTACCATGTATATAAATCACTATATCGTCTGCATACATTTGTATATTAGTGCCAGGACATGAATGATGAAAATCATTTATATACATAGCAAAAAGCACTGGACCCAAGATAGATCCTTGCGGAGCACCGGTTGATATGCCCAAATCATTCGATAGGTGTTGTGTAGTCTAACACACTGGGATCTATCTGATAGATATGACTCTATCCCGTTAATTGTATGTGATGAGAAATTAAAGCAAGCTAATTTAGACATAAGAATTCCATGATTAACGGTGTCAAAGGCTTTCTTTAAATCAAGGAACACTGCTCCAACTACACCACCTTTATCTAAGAGACTTTTCATATTTTCTATAAAAAAACAATTTGCGGTTTCCGTTGAGTATTTTGCTCTAAAACCGAACTGCGATGAAAATGAACTACTACTCCGGTAACTGCTAATCTGTTCTGCAACTAGTTTCTCCATAATTTTCGAAACGGTGGGTAATATACTAATTGGCCTATAATTATCAATAGAAAGGGGGTCTCCACTTTTGAGTATTGGAACAACAATCGCTGACTTCCAAACACTTGGGAATTTTCCCTGAGAAATTGAAAGATTAATAACTTTACTAATAGGTTTTTAATTAGGGTCAAACTAGATTCTTTGAGCATAACAACATCATACCATATTTATCTTTTGCTCTAGATGATTTAAGAGATCTAATAACATCAGAGTCACTAACTGGCTTATTGTGGAAGCAGCTCCACTGCTGTGACGGGACAGCCATTAGTATACGCGTAATATAGTATATTGTATATATAACAAAATGATGATTAAAAATCTCTACCATCTCAACTGGATTTTTTTACTGATTTCCCTTTTACTTTAAGTTCTAGAATTTCCTTATCTTCATTTTGTTGGCCTGTTAATTTTAAAAATTTTAAATTGAATATCATGATATTTCATGACTCTAGATGGGCTTATATCTCTATATGGAGTAAATGAGCTGTTCCTCTGGGTCCTAAAGTCAGTTTCTCTTCAGTGTGCGTTCAGATACACATCTACACATTATAAAATCATTTTTTGGTAAAGTTTTAGCATTTTTAGTTAGGGTTATTTTTAGGTTTTTCTATGTGAACTGAAGCATTCCTCACATTCCATTAATTCCTAACAGGGTCAGGGAAGGATTTGTTACTTTTTCTTTCTTCTTTTTTTTTAAACCACAAAACCCCTAGCCTGGCTAACGTCAGGCCTCGTCTCATTGAGACGTCGGTCTGAGACACACGTTCATTTTCTCGTATTTGAGGCGTGGTTTACGATTGCCCAGAGCCGTTTATTGGGTGCTACGAATGTCTATCAAATGCGCCTGTACGTAGCTCATAGCCAATCGTTTCAATTATACCAGATGACGTTTGTAGAGCGACAGAAGTTAGACGAGGAAGAAGACGATGGGTCAGAGATTTAACTAAACTACTTAGAACAATATCGAAAGGCAACTTCGCGTCTGCTGCCATGTTGGATCTATAGGTATAAACAAACTGCTTCGGTGTGTGGCATAGACGTCGTCATCGTCTGTCTGCTCCTCCCCGGTCTGTGATTGGTCCCCTCGCTGAGGCGAACATCTGGTCCATGGAATCCAGACTGCCTAGCAGAGTGACTAAACTCGCGCTGCGCAAGGCAGCATGGGGAAACCCAGGCTACAAAACTCCTCGAATCCGAATTACATTTTTTTTGTCTGTGTGTGTGTGTGTTCGTGGTTCAGGTGCAACTAAAGTCCTGGGGTCTTGACCCCTCTGATGAACACTCAATTTAATTATTTTTTTTAAAAGAACCGAGGGAAGGATGAGGTTAATAAGTGTTTTGTGTGTGTAATACAATGATCTTCACTTTACTCCCTGTGTTTGTTGATTGTGTAGTAGTTGATGTAGGAACGTGTGTTTATCAGGTGACGTTAGAGAAGGTTCTGGGCATCACGACTGCAGGGAACAGCGGCTTAACATGCCATCCTTCTTCAGGAACCGTAGCTTATCCAGCTGGGTGAGATACTGGACACACGCTCACGCTCACATGCACACACACACACACACACACACACACACACTCACGCGCACGCACGCACGCGCACACACACACACACACACACACACTCACATGCACACACACACACACACACACGCACACACACACACACACTCACATGCACACACTCACATGCACACACACACACACACACATGCACACACACACACACACACACACGCACACACACACACACACTCACATGCACACACACACACACACACACACACACACACACACACTCACGCGCGCGCACGCACGCGCACACACACACACACACACACACACTCACATGCACATGCACACACACACACACACACACACTCACATGCACATGCACACACGCACACACACACACGCTCACATGCACACACACACACACACACACTCACGCGCACGCACGCACGCGCACACACACACACGCTCACATGCACACACACGCACACACACGTGCACACACACACACACACTCACGCGCACGCACGCACGCGCACACACACACACGCTCACATGCACACACACGCACACACACGTGCACACACACACACACACACACACACGCTCACATGCACACACACGCACACACACACGTACACACACACACACACTCACGCGCACGCACGCGCACACACACTCACATGCACACACACACACACACACACACTCACATGCACACACACACACACACACACACACACTCACATGCACACACACACACACACACACACACGCACACACACACACTCACATGCACACACACACACACACACGCACACACACACACACACTCACATGCACACACACACACACACACACACACACACTCACATGCACACACACACACACACACACGCACACACACACACACACTCACATGCACACACACACACACACACACTCACGCGCACGCACGCACGCACGCACACACACACACACTCACATGCACACACACACACACACACGCACACACACACACACACACACGTGCACACACACACACACACACACACGCTCACATGCACACACACACGCACGCACGCGCACACACACAGCTTCAGGGGGAACGGCCTGTTTACTGTGATGGGAGTGAATACACAGTCTGTTCATCACTGCTCAACATGTTCTTCCTCCGTGTTTTTGTCTTGTTTTACAGCATAAATATAAAAACATTCTTTAATCAAGATACATTTACTGGAGAACCAAGATATTAAGTGTTGCTTTCTGAAAATATCATCAAAATGAAGTAAGTTTGTGCTTAAAACGAGAACAAATATCTGCCAATTGAGTCAGAAATATAACCTTTGGATTTTTTCCCCTTTGGTTTAAAGTCCCCCTGTAATCCATCATTTTATCGCTTGAAACTCATCTTTGATCACCAAAATGACATATTTTAAAAAAAATTCCTTGAAAAAAAATTCTTCATGCCTTAAAATAAATAAAGGCATGTAATGTAACTCAACACTCTTGCCTAATTTAGTATGTGCGGTTCTATGAAAATGCAAATGAGCCCCGCCTCCACTCACTCACTCAGAGATCCACTCGTTGACGATCATACGTTGATCTGATTGGTTACAAGGTAGTTTGTGACGTCAGAAACACCAGCGATTTCAAACCGTGTTTTTGAGACTGTCTTTGGTTCACTGCAGTTTTAAGCAGAAAATACTCAGCAATGCTGTCGACTTATGAATTTACACATGCTTTGTGTTAAAGCGTATTAAAAACTTAAACATACTAAAAAATTATAAACAATATTAAAAGCTGGATTTACACCACAGGGGGACTTTAAGTTTATTTTTCTGACCACATTGGCAGATATTTGTTCTTATATTAACTCAAACTCACTTCATTTTTGTCAGAAGAAAGAGTTAATATCTTTCAGTCTTCATGTGTGAGCCTCTTCTAGTGTTTTATTGGTTTGTTGATAAGTTTAATGGAAAGCCGATCTCCAGGCTCTTTCCCAATATTATTCCAGCGATTAACCAGCTTTTACTGAAAACACAAAGATTAGTTAAAGCTTTAGGCCTGTAAATGGACTTGTGGATTGAACGCAGTGTTGTTTCTGTGTGTTTCATTCAGGTGCGTCGTTGTGTTACTGAACCCGGCCAAAAACACACAACAGCATCTCATCATCTCATCCAGGTGAACACAACATCTCAAGCCATTCACAAACACATTCACTCCCATGATGCCTTGATGTTGTTTTCAGGCTCTACTAGAACAGGTTTTCCTGCTTGAATGTTGATTATTTTCCTCATATTCTCCATTGTTGCGGCTCCTCTCTTCCCAGTCTGTCAGTAACGCTCTGTTTACTTCCTGTCTCTATGAAGCCCCTCCTCCTGAAAAGCACACTGTGTTCTGATTGGTCGGCTGGTGCAGTGTGTTGTGATTGGTCGAGCGCTTCGAGTGTGTTTGGGAAATGTCCCGCCCCTTACCATAACCGCCAGTTTATCACACTACTAACTAACTCAACCAGGCCCCGCCCCTTTATTCTGCGTATTAATTATTATAATGAGGAATATTGTGACGTGTTCGTTCCCGTAAAAAACAATGGAGGCGTTTCAGGAGTTCAGAAACACTGACACTGATATAGAGAAGAACTCACTTTCTCATGATCAAAACGCAACATTACACACTAAACACAGATGAATATCCTATTTAATATGTGAATATTGTCTCATATTCAGGAAAGCCGTCAGCACACTGTCCTTCTCGTCGGATGGCAGGTTTCTCGTCACTGGAGAGGTGAGAGACTCAATCAATCACACGCTTAGTTCTCAGTGGCTGCGTTTACATGCACAACTTCTGATTCTGAATGTAGTGTTTACATGAATGCTGAACATGTGATCGGGTTGATGTGTGTGTTTATATGTCACAAGCTTCTGATCTGAATATATTTTTTGACATGCACGAATATACAGAGTTTCCCGATGTTTGCGCATAATAACTATTCTCCTACATTAGTTCTTTATTTGTTTTAAACAGCAGACTTAATATTTATTAATTAATTAGGAGATTATGAGCGTATGAGCCGTTGTGCCGCTGCTTATATTGATCACACAGTAAAAATGGCCAAAAGCAGTCGTGTGTGTGTGTGTGTGTGTGTGAAGCGAGCACTGGTGGTGTCGTCCTACTCCACTTCACACACGCAGAGAAAGCAGGATTATAGGAGGACGAGACACTCGTTTATACCACACTTTATTCATCAGGAGAACAGCTCGTTCAGCACATCATACGCCATTATGCTATTTCTACAACATTACACTATTTCTACGCCATTACGCTATTTCTACGCCATTACGCTATTTCTACGCCATTACGCTATTTCTACGTCATTACGCTATTTCTACGTCATTACGCTATTTCTACGCCATTACGCTATTTCCACGTCTTTGCGCTATTTCTACGTCATTGGGCTATTTCCATGCCATTACGCTATTTCTATGCCATTACGCTATTTCTACGCCATTACGCTATTTCTACGTCATTACGCTATTTCTACGTCATTACGCTATTTCTACGCCATTACGCTATTTCCACGTCTTTGCGCTATTTCTACGTCATTGGGCTATTTCCACGCCATTACGCTATTTCTATGCCATTACGCTATTTCTATGCCATTACGCTATTTCTACGCCATTACGCTATTTCTACGTCATTACGCTATTTCTACGTCATTACGCTATGTCTACGCCATTACGCTATTTCCACGTCTTTGCGCTATTTCTACGTCATTGGGCTATTTCCACGTCACTATGTTATTGCTACGTTACGCTATTTCTATGTCATTACGCTATTTCCACGTCATTACGGTATTTCAACATCATTGCGCTATTTCTACGTCATTGTGCTATTTCAACGTCACTATGGTATTTCTACGTCATTACGCTATTTCTGCGTTATTGCGCTATTTCAATGTCATTACGCTATTTCTACGTCACTATGGCATTTCTACGTCACTATGGTATTTCTACGTCATTACGCTATTTCTACGTCATTAGGCTATTTCTACGCCATTACGCTATTTCTACGCCATTACGCTATTTCTACGCCATTACGCTATTTCTACGCCATTACGCTATTTCTACGCCATTACGCTATTTCTACGCCATTACGCTATTTCCACATCTTTACGCAATTTCTACGTCACAGCGCAATGACGTAGAAATAGCGCAATTTCCACGTCACTATGGTATTGCTACATTACGCTATTTCTACGCCATTACGCTATTTCTGCATCATTGCGCTATTTCAATGTCATTACGCTATTTCAACGTCACTATGGCATTTCTACGTCATTAGGCTACTTTTGCAACATTACGCTATTTCTACGTCATTACGCTATTTCTACGTCATTACGCTATTTCTACGCCATTACGCCATTTCCACGTCTTTACGCTATTTCTACGTCATAGCGCAATGACGTAGAAGTAGCGCAATTTCCACGTCACTATAGTATTGCTACATTACGCTATTTCTACGTCATTACGCTATTTCCACGTCATTACGGTGTTTCAACATCATTGTGCTATTTCTACGTCATTGTGCTATTTCAACGTCACTATGGTATTTCTACGTCATTACGCTATTTCTGCGTCATTGCGCTATTTCAATGTCATTACGCTATTTCTACGTCACTATGGCATTTCTACGTCACTATGGCATTTCTACGTCATTAGGCTATTTCTACGTCATTACGCTATTTCTACATCATTAGGCTATTTCTACGTCATTAGGCTATTTCTACGCCATTACGCTATTTCAACGTTATTACGCCATTTCTACGTCCTCAGAGTGGTCATCTTCCCGCCGTGAGCGTTTGGGACGTGTCCGAGGGGACGCTGGTGTCGGAGATGCTGGAGCACAAATACAGCATTTCCTGCGTGGCGTTTTCACCAAACGGCAAATACATAGTGAGCGTCGGATCACAGCACGACATGAGCCTGAACCTGTGGGACTGGAAGGTACTGATTACCCATCATGTCCTGCTACCTATCCCTGAGCTCCATTACATGTGGTTTACCCTCATCTCTTCATCCACCCATCTCTCCATCCACCCATCTCTATATCCACCCATCTCTCAACCCACCCATCTCTCCATCCACCCATCTCTCCATCCATCTCTCCATCCACCCATCTCTCCATCCATCTCTCCATCCACCCATCTCTCCATCCATCTCTCCATCCACCCATCTCTCCATCCATCTCTCCATCCACCCATCTCTCCATCCATCTCTCCATCCACCCATTTCTCCACCCATCTCTCCACACATCATCTCTCCAGCCATCTCTCCATCCATCCACCCACCCATCTCTCCATCCACCCATCTCTCCATCCATCTCTCCACCCACCCACCCATCTCTCCATCCACCTCCCCACCCACCCATCACTCATCCACCTCCCCACCCACCCATCTCTCCATCCACCTCTCATCCATCCATCTCTCCATCCATCTATCCACCCCCCACCCATCTCTCCATCCACCCATCTCTCCATCTCTCCATCCACCCATCTCCCCATCCCTCCACCCATCTCTCCATCCATCTCTCTATCCATCCACCCGCCCATCTCTCCATCCATCCATCTCTCCACCCACCCCCCACCTATCTCTCCATCCATCCATCCATCTCTCCACCCACCCCCCCACCCATCTCTCCATCCATCCATCCATCCTCTCCCTCCCCCCCCACCCATCTCTCCATCCATCCCCCCACCCATCTCTCCATCCATCCCCCCACCCATCTTTCCTTCCATCCCCCCCACCCATCTCTCCATCCATCCCCCCACCCATCTCTCCACCCACCCCCTACCCATCTCTCCATCCATCTCTCTTTCCACCCATCTCTCCCTCCACCCGTCCCTGAGCTCATCCCATGGTTACTCTGGTCCTCCTGCAGAAGCACACTCTGCTGGCTGCTAATAAGGTGTCCAGTAAAGTGACTTCGGTGTCGTTCTCGGAGGACGGCTCTCACTTCGTCACCGCGGGGAACAGACACGTCCGCTTCTGGTATCTGGAACCCTCACACTCTCATAAGGTACGTCTGTGACCTTTGACCCTCCTCATTTAGAGGTCACTGCAAAACGAGGACACTGACGAACTGTCCCATGATGCTCTGCAGCCGGTGCCGCTGATGGGCCGCTCGGCACTCCTCGGGGAGATGCAGAACAACTTCTTCTGTGGTGTGGCGTGTGGACGCGGGCCGAAGTCCGACAGCACCTTCTGCATCACCTCATCAGGCCTGCTGTGTGAGTTCAGCAACCGGAGAGTCCTGGAGCGCTGGGTCCGTCTGCAGGTCAGAGCACACACACACACTCACACACACACACACACAGACACAGAGACACACACACACACACACACACAGCTCATCAGGCCTACTGTGTCAAGTCAAGTCAAATATATTTATATAGCGCTTTTCACAATACAGATTGTATCAAAGCTGCTTCACAGTATCAATCAAAACAACTTAACAATGTTTGTTTATTACTGGAAAAAAGACATCCAAGTTTGGTAGAGCTGATCAATGGTATGATTGGTTAATTAATTTGAATATCCCCAACTGAGCAAGCCAAAGGCAACAGTGGCAAGGAACCGAAAAACTCCATCCAGTGACCTAATGGTGTCCTAAAACTCCATCAGATGACCCAATGGAGAAAAAAAAAACCTTGGGAGAACCCAGGCTCAGTCGGGGGCCAGTTCTCCTCTGGCGTTTATGAACTAGAGGCCGAATTTACAGTAACTGTAAGATAAAAAATGTATATGAATGCCTGGCTAAATAGATGCGTCTTCAGTCTAGTTTTAAACTGGGAGAGCGAGTCTGAGCTACGAACAATATCAGGAAGGCTATTCCAGAGCTTCGGAGCTAAATGTGAAAATGCTCTGCCTCCTTTGGTGGATCTGGATATCCTAGGAATGACCAGAAGCCTCTAATTTAGTGATCTTAAAGAGCGCGATGGATTGTAAGGCGATAGAAGATCCGTTAAATAGACTGGAGCTAAACCATTTAGAGCTTTATAAGTCAAAAGCAATACCTTGTATTTAATACGGAACTTTATAGGTAACCAATGAAGTGATGATAAAATCTGTGTTATATGATCATATTTTCTTGATCTAGTAAGAACTCTAGCGGCTGCATTTTGGACTAACTGTAGCTTGTTTATTGAAGATGCAGGACAACCAGCTAATAAAGCATTACAGTAATCTAGTCTCGAGGTCATGAATGCATGAACTAACTTTTCTGCATCAGAGACTGATAGCATATTACGTAGCTTAGCAATATTTCTATGGTGGAAAAAGGCAGTTTTTGTAACATATGAAATATGCTTTTCAAAAGACAGGTTGCAGTCTAATGTAACACCCAGGTCTTTTACTGTAGCGGATAAAGTAACAGGGCATCCTACTATGTTAAAGTCGTGCTGTGAAAGGTTTTGTGGACGGTTTTTAGAACCGATAAGTATTACCTCTGTCTTGTCTGGATTTAATAAAAGAAAATTATGCGTCATCCAATCTTTTATATCTTTAACACAATCTGTCAATTTGGATAATTTAGCGTATTCATCTGGCCGTGATGAAATATATATTTGAGTGTCATCAGCATAACACTGGAAACTAATTCCATGTTTCCTTAGAATATTACCAAGTGGCAGCATATATATTGAGAATAATAAAGGGCCTAACACAGATCCCTGCGGCACTCCATAGTTTGCCGAAGTTATAATCGATTTTTCTCCATTTAAGTAGACGAAATGGTAGCGGTCAGATAAGTATGACCTGAACCAGCTTAATGCTTGTCCTTGAACACCAGTGTAATTTTGTAGTCGATCTAAGAGTATTGTGTGATCTATAGTATCGAACGCAGCACTAAGATCAAGTAAAACTAGTACTGAGATACAGCCTTGGTCCGAAGCTAAAAGTAAATCATTTGTGATTCTAACAAGCGCAGTTTCAGTGCTATGATGTGGCCTGAATCCAGACTGAAACTTTTCATAGATGTCGTTTTCTTGCAAGAAAGAGCCGAGTTGAGCGGACACAACTTTTTCTAATATTTTTGACATAAATGGAAGATTCGAAATGGGTCTGTAATTTGCGAGGTTATTTGGATCTAATTGTGGTTTCTTAATAAGAGGTTTTATAACTGCCAGCTTGAACGTTCTTGGAACATGACCTAAAGATAAAGAGTAGTTAATAATATTGAGAAGAGGCTCTTCCACTATAGGTAACACTTCTTTCAGTAGTTTAGTTGGTATAGGATCTAATAAACATGTTGTTGTTTTAGATGAAGTGATAAGTTTATTTAACTCTTTTTGTTCTATGGTTGTAAAGCATTGTAATTGTTCTTTCGGGGTGATAATTGCGGCCGAATTATAAGGCGCAAGCAAAGATCGAACATTTACGATTTTGATTCTGATGCTTTCAATTTTCTCGTTGAAGAAGTTCATGAAATCATTACTACTAAACTGTAACGAGGTATTTTGTTCAGACGACGTCTGTTTATTTGTTAGTCTAGCCACGGTATTAAATAAAAACCTTGTATTATTTCGGTTGTTTTCTATTAATTTGCTGAGGTGCTCAGCCCTGGCCGTTTTAAGTGCCTTTTTATAAAGTGACATACTGTCTTTCCACGCGATTCTAAAGACCTCTAAATTAGTTTTTTTCTAAATTACGGGTTTCTCTCTTTAAAACATACGTAGTATTATTGTACCATGGTGCTATACTTTTTCTCTGACCTTTTTTAATCTAATGGGTGCAACAATATCCAATGTTCTAGAGAGAATGGTGCTCATAGTGCTAGTTAGTTCGTCTAGTTCATCTGTTTGTTTGGGTTCAGGCAGCAGCTGAGACAGATCAGATAAGCTATTTGAGAAATGATCTATGGTGGATGGACGAATTGTTCTACCTGGTCGATAACGTGGCGCAGCATGACATATTACAGCAGTGCGTAATATGCAAGTTACCAAGTAGTGGTCAGTGACATCATCACTTTGTGGAATGATATCTATATCGGTTGGATCGGTTCCATATGATATAATTAAATCGAGTATATGATTAAGACGATGAGTTGGTCCGGTGACATTTTGCTTGACCCCGAAGGAGTTTAATAAATCTGTAAACACAGCCCCTAACGCATCATTTAAATGATCTACGTGTATGTTAAAATCTCCAACAATTAATGCTTTATCGACGTTGACCAAAAGATCTGATAGAAAGTCAGCAAACTCTTTTAGGAAATTGGCGTAAGGCCCTGGAGGTCTATATACGGTAGCCAATGCTAGAGATAATAGGGATTTTTTTCTTACATCTAAGAGCGTAACATTTACACAAGCACTTCAAACGAATTATACCTATGACGAGTTTTCTGAGTAACATTAAGGATATCTCTGTAGATTGTTGCAACACCGCCGCCACGACCGATCAGACGGGGCTCATGCTTATAACAGTATCCTGGCGGAGTAGACTCATTTAGACCGAAATAATCATTTGGTTTAAGCCAGGTTTCAGTAAGGCACAGAACATCGAAATTATTATCTGTGACCAATGAAAAAAGATGCAGGTCCCAGGCACTCAAAAAATGGATAAGAAGGAGAAGGTTAAAAAGCCTTTATTGAATATGGCTTATAGCATGATAAAAAAGTCACAAGCCAACATGTTTCGACCCACAAAAGGTCTTCTTCAGGGCAAAGTAACATACACACTGAGAATGGCGGGAATTCTTGCCATTCTCAGTGTGTATGTTACTTTGCCCTGAAGAAGACCTTTTGTGGGTCGAAACATGTTGGCTTGTGACTTTTTTATCATGCTATAGTGATGCAACCAGTGATGCTATGAATATTTATACTAATTTATGACTCAAGTCTTGGGTAAAAACTGTCTTTTTAGTGGTATGGGTGTAATGTAGACGCACGATAGACGGGAAAACAAACAAACTCACAGCGGGCAACGAGGCTGACAAAAGCGGTCGATCGCAGGGCGAACAGCAGTGAAGCGGTGTCTCGCTCTACGACCAACAACCAATGTTCAAACCGTATTTGCGGTTCCAGCCGTATAATGGCTTGAGACGCGTCTGGCCAACAGTCCGAGTTGTAATTATGAGTTAAATGATGGTTCAGAACAGAATAAAGAGAGAAATACGGAAAAACAGAAGGAAATACGAAGCTAATACGAGGCTTAGACAGCCACGACGCAAACAAACTCACAGCTCACAGCAGGCAGCCTGTGTGAGTTCAGCAGCCGGAGAGTCCTGGAGCGCTGGGTCCGTCTGCAGGTCAGAGCACACACACAGACACACACACACACACACACACACACACGGGTTCTGAGAAGATCATGATTGTGTGTTCAGACGAGTTCAGCTCGCGCTCTGGCGGTGACGGAGGAGCTGATCTTCTGCGCGTGTGCTAACGGGACCGTGTGCGTGTTCAGCCCGGCGGACCTGCGCTGCGTCGGCTCTCTGCCCCCCCCGCATCAGCTGGGCTTCGAGGCGTGGGGCGCCACACAGGCCAGGTGAGGCATTACACACACGCCCCGGCGTGAGGTCTCACCTCTGACCTGATCTCCTCTGTTCTGCAGGACGCCCGAGGCCCGTTACCCAGACCCGGTGGCGCTGACCTTTGACCCTGTGAACCGCTGGCTGTCCTGTGTGTATAGTGATCACAGTTTATACGTGTGGGACACGCGAGATCTGCAGAGGGTGGGCAAAGTTCACTCGGCGCTGTATCACTCGGCCTGTGTGTGGGATCTGCAGGTGTGTGCTTTGATGATTATTATTAATATTATTATTATTGTTTTTTAGATAAAGCACAACTGTGACCATCAACATTTTCAATAGTCTTTATTGCACAGCTACGCTGGCGCTCAGAGTTTGGGATAATAATGTTTGTGAAAGAGTCTCTTCTGCTCATCAAAGCTGCATTTATTTAATCAAAAATATTGATTATAAAATAAAATGTGTTTTCTATGTGAATGAATTGTAAAATGTGATTGAAGACTGGAGTAATGATGCTGATAATTCAGCTTTGATCACAGGAATAAATTACACTTTATTATATATTCACATAGAAAACAGCTGATTTACATTAGAATAATATTTCACTTTTTTACTGTATTTTTAGTGACTAATGTGAGTGTGATTTTTGTTTCTGTAACGGTCATCTCTGTTCCAGATGTTCCCCACAGACGGCTCCCAGATGTTCGGTGTCTCGGAGCCGTTCCTCTCCTGTTCGTCTGACGGCACTGTGCGGATCTGGAGCTCAGACGGCGCTCACGTCGCTAACCGGCTGAGCAGTGTGAGTCTGTAGCGCTGAGTGTGGTGATGTAGTGTGACGAGTGATGAACTGACTCTCTCTCTCTCAGGATCTTCTTCACGTGCTCCACATGACCGAGGACAGTGCCGCCCTGCTGGACGCGGAGGGAACTGCGGTCACTGACGGCTCGCGCGGCATCAGGAGCATCTGTGTCAGTCCTGACGGGACACACCTGGCGTCCGGCGACCGCAGCGGCACACTCAGGTGATCAGGGGACTCTTATTATGACGGACAATTATGTCAGTGTGCAGAAAACCTAATTATAAAACTTACATATATATATGTGTGTGTAATAAAAAAATGCAATAAGAAATTAAAAATAAATGCTTAAATAAATATATGATAATGAATGCATTATTTAATAAATGATAAAATTATCAAATAAACAATTACATGTATAAATAAATATAAATAATGTATATGTTTTTATTATTTAATTTATTTATTTAAAAAATATTTATTTAATTTATTAAATAATTGTTTAATGTAAGCATTCAATTAATTAATCAAGTTTTACACATTTATTTAATCATTTAATTTATAATTGATTAAATAATGCATTCATTATCGTTTATCGTTAAGCATTTATTTATTTATTATTGAATTATTAAATAAAAATATTTATTACATTTATTAAATAATAATGAATTATTTATTAATGCAATTATTTTTTAATAATGTATTTAATAATGTATTTATTTTTTTATTTATACATTCATTTGTTTGTTTAACCATTTGTTTAATTACTGATTTATTTAACTTATTTATGAATTTATTTAATTAGTATTTATCATTTAATAATTATGTAATTCTTTTAATTTTATTAAATTGTTTTGTTTGGTTTAATTACTGATTATTTAATTAGCATTTCCTAAATTATTAATTTAATAATCATTTATTTAATTATTTAAGATGACTGATGCTGCTGTGTTTGCTGCAGGATCCATGACCTGACGTGTATGAAGGAGCTGGTGAAAGCTGAAGCACACGACTCTGAGATCCTGTGTCTGCAATACTCCAGTCCTCACACAGGTGTGTGTGTGTGTGTGTGTGTGTGTGTGTGTGTGTGTGTGTGTGTTTGTCCCGACCATCCATAGCAGCGTTCCCCTGCAGACCTGAGTGTGTGTGTGTGTGTGTGTGTCCCGACCATCCATAGCAGCGTTCCCCTGCAGACCTGAGTGTGTGTGTGTGTGTGTGTGTGTGTGTGTGTGTGTGTGTGTCCCGACCATCCATAGCAGCGTTCCCCTGCAGACCTGAGTGTGTGTGTGTGTGTGTGTGTGTGTGTGTGTGTGTCCCGACCATCCATAGCAGCGTTCCCCTGCAGACCTGAGTGTGTGTGTGTGTGTGTGTGTGTGTGTGTGTGTGTGTCCCGACCATCCATAGCAGCGTTCCCCTGCAGACCTGAGTGTGTGTGTGTGTGTGTGTGTGTGTGTGTGTGTGTGTCCTGACCATCCATAGCAGCGTTCCCCTGCAGACCTGAGTGTGTGTGCGTGTGTGTGTGTGTGTGTGTGTGTGTGTGTGTGTCCCGACCATCCATAGCAGCGTTCCCCTGCAGACCTGAGTGTGTGTGTGTGTGTGTGTGTGTGTGTGTGTGTCCTGACCATCCATAGCAGCGTTCCCCTGCAGACCTAAGTGTGTGTGCGTGTGTGTGTGTGTGTGTGTGTGTGTGTGTGTCCCGACCATCCATAGCAGCATTCCCAGACCCCAGTGTTCCCACTGCAGACCTGTGTGTGTGTGTGTGCGTGTGCGTGTGTGTGTGTGTCCCGACCATCCATAGCAGCGTTCCCCTGCAGACCTGAGTGTGTGTGTGTGTGTGTGTGTGTGTTTGTCCCGACCATCCATAGCAGCGTTCCCCTGCAGACCTGAGTGTGTGTGTGTGTGTGTGTGTCCCGACCATCCATAGCAGCGTTCCCCTGCAGACCTGAGTGTGTGTGTGTGTGTGTGTGTGTGTGTGTCCTGACCATCCATAGCAGCGTTCCCCTGCAGACCTGAGTGTGTGTGTGTGTGTGTGTGTGTGTGTTTGTCCCGACCATCCATAGCAGCGTTCCCCTGCAGACCTGTGTGTGTGTGTGTGTGCGTGTGTGTGTGTGTGTGTGTCCCGACCATCCATAGCAGCGTTCCCCTGCAGACCTGAGTGTGTGTGTGTGTGTGTGTGTGTGTGTCCCGACCATCCATAGCAGCGTTCCCCTGCAGACCTGAGTGTGTGTGTGTGTGTGTGTGTGTGTGTGTGTCCCGACCATCCATAGCAGCGTTCTCCTGCAGACCTGAGTGTGTGTGTGTGTGTGTCCCGACCATCCATAGCAGCGTTCCCCTGCAGACCTAAGTGTGTGTGCGTGTGTGTGTGTGTGTGTGTGTGTGTCCCGACCATCCATAGCAGCGTTCCCCTGCAGACCTGTGTGTGTGTGCGTGTGCGTGTGTGTGTGTGTCCCGACCATCCATAGCAGCGTTCCCCTGCAGACCTGAGTGTGTGTGTGTGTGTGTCCCGACCATCCATAGCAGCGTTCCCCTGCAGACCTGAGTGTGTGTGTGTGTGTGTGTGTGTGGGACAGGCATGAGTCTGCTGGCCACAGCGAGTCGAGACCGGCTGATCCACGTGCTGGATGTTGAGGAGGACTACGGTTTGCTTCAGACTCTGGATGAGCACTCGTCCTCCGTCACATCCGTACGCTTCGCCGGTGAGAGTCTGCTTATTATTCTCATTACAGAATATATATGCAAAGCAAACATCCAATCATCTTTGAGTCGCTAGTAGCCAGTGTGAAACGTGTGTGTGTGCAGCCAGTGACGGCAAGTTGAGGATCATCAGCTGTGGAGCGGATAAGAGTCTGTTCATCCGAACCGCACACAGGGTGAGATATTGTGCTTTTATGGATATTATCTTTCATGTAGTGTGTAATAAATCTGTTTGTGAATGTAAAAGTTTCAAAGATAAACAAGAGTTTTTGTCTCCTAAAAGAAAGAAGTGAATCTGAACTGAAACCAGTAATTCAGTCTCACCTCCTGATGAACCTGCGTAGGTTTGTGACTAATTTGCATAATGCTGGTTATGGCTCTGGTCCTGATTGGCTGAGCAGCGTCTCTTAGCTCCGCCCTCAAACACTAGTGTATCTGAGACGGGAAGAGTTTGGTTCGTGTTGTTCGTGTCGAGAAGACGCTGTTTTCTGAGATTGATACGGTAAAACACACGCCATCGTTACTGTTCGTATCACTGTGATCAAGGGCTGAGATTCAGATATGATAATGAGCGTTTGGTTTCTGACCAATCACAGCAGAGCAGCTCTCAGAGAGGCGGGGCTTAGAGAGACTGACTCTTTGATGGAAGCGTTTCAGACACTGAGAGAAAGAGCTGACGCTGCA
This sequence comes from Gila orcuttii, assembly GCA_026230005.1. NCBI lineage: Eukaryota > Metazoa > Chordata > Actinopteri > Cypriniformes > Leuciscidae > Gila > Gila orcuttii. The sequence goes on along the minus strand of JAPDVR010000012.1, from coordinate 535,375 downwards.
GTGGAGATTATGAGAGAATAAAGTGTTTGATGCATGTGAACCTGCTGTAGGAGCCTTTAAAATAGCATTATATAGCACTTTAAATGACAATGCTGTGAGATTGATACGGTAAAACCCACTCCATCGTTACTGTTCCACAGGGCAACTTTCTTGTCATACAGGTAATACATTTTACTACCAAAGTTTTTAAACACAGTACGAGATGTAAACATCCTTAATGTGAGGGGCACTTACCAATTAAATCCTCGATCTCGACATCTGCAGGTGCTTTGATGTTGCAGAATAGGAATTATGGGATACAGTTTGTCACCAATATGGGAGGGAAGGTACGTCATCAGTAGGCGTGTTTCCATTACAGATTTGCGCAAAACTTTTGCGAATTTTTTATTTTTTTTCCTTTTCCTTTTTTTTTTCTCTAAATGTCGACAAAAAACGAATGTGTAATGGCGGCGTTTCCATTAACCGAAGTTATGCGACTAAAACTTAATTTTTTCCTCTCGCGATAAGTCATTCCAAAAATCATGGCGACGGATATTGATAGGTTTACGTATATCCCAGCCAATGCACTGGCCATTATTATTAATCGAAGGAGACGTGTGTGTGTGTGTGTGTGTGTGTGTTATCCAGCATTAATGACAAGGAAAGACACTTATACTGAGAGCGGCTCATATGAGGAGTTTCTGGTGCTTCTCTCGGCTGCTGCTTCTCTCGGCGGCTGCTGCTGCTGCTTCTCTCGACGGCTGCTGCTGCTGCTTCTCTCGGCGGCTGCTGCTGCTGCTTCTCTCGGCGGCTGCTGCTGCTGCTTCTCTCGGCGGCTGCTGCTGCTGCTTCTCTCGACGGCTGCTGCTGCTTCTCTCGGCTGCTGCTGCTTCTCTCGGCGGCTGCTGCTGCTGCTTCTCTCGGCGGCTGCTGCTGCTGCTTCTCTCGGCGGCTGCTGCTTCTGCTTCTCTCGGCGGCTGCTGCTGCTGCTTCTCTCGGCGGCTGCTGCTGCTGCTTCTCTCGGCGGCTGCTGCTGCTGCTTCTCTCGACGGCTGCTGCTGCTTCTCTCGGCTGCTGCTGCTTCTCTCGGCGGCTGCTGCTGCTGCTTCTCTCGGCGGCTGCTGCTTCTGGGTGTTTCAGCCGCAAAGTCGTATATCATGAGCCAGCTCAGCATATCTTGGGTATTTACGCTCATAAGCTTCTTCCAATGAATCTTCCCAGGGTACGAAAAGTTCAGTGATGAAGACAGGGGGACCAGAGAACTACATCAGGCTTGAGGGTAGTGGTATAAATATCAACCAGCATCTTCCAGTCGCAGGCTATCCTAAACTGGTCATGCTTTTTTTTGCCACTGCGTTCGAAGTTACTTCCTTTGTTGAACGAGATTATTATGCTAAATACATGATGCTACAGTATGATATTACCAGTTGTTTGGACATACCTTAATTTATACATTAAATAAACAACCATTGTTCACAGAGTATGAAATGAACACCTGCGACCTGTTCGACTGAAAACTAATGCTTTTGTTTGGACACCAGTTTACACGTGCCCGCAGGGTTTTTATATTCTATTCCAGTTAACATTTATTTCAAGTAGTGAAATGTTTGTTTATGGTTTTGGTTTAAGTTGACTATAATAACCCTGGTTTGTTTAGACCGTCAGAGGAAAAGCATTCAAACGGACGCATCATGTGGTTCGGAAAACGACTCCCACTGACATGGACGTCGATCCCACATGCAAGTATGCAGTCGTCGGCTGTCAGGACCGCGGCGTCAGGTGAACGGAGGAGCCAATCAGAGCAGAGTATGAGGTGCAGACACAGACCTGTGTTCATGTGAGTGTGTGTGTGTCGTCTCTAGAGTGATCAACATCAGCAGCGGTAAACAGAAGAGATCTTATAAAGGCTCGCGGACTGAAGACGGCAGTTT
>JAPDVR010000012.1:503465-525965 GCA_026230005.1 Gila orcuttii | reverse complement strand
ACACTTGTGTAGAAGTTCAACATGATGATGAGATGATCAATGTAACTCCACAACAACTACATAAATGTCTCCACTAACATTCAGAAACTCTTCCTGAGTCTCTCCGTAAGGCTGCACTCGCTACTGGTTATTCTGGGATTCTGGATGAGTGAGATCGGCCTGTTTTGTTATTGCTGGAGTTTCTGAAGCTTGTGTAAAGACTCCGCCCTCTTCTGGACGGAGGCGGAGCTGCAGCTCATTTGCATTTAAAGAGACACAAAAACTGCGTGTTTGTGCTCACACCCAAAAAGGGGCAAATTTGACAATTTATTCTTCTATAGAGTTTGTTCACTGAAAGGCTTTTCTGAGGATAATGTGACGTTATTGTTCTCCCGCTGTTTTATTGACGGATGAAACACTGATTGATGGATTCCTTCTGATGTTCATTGATGTTTATTTGCTGCTGTAACTAGTAGTAAAGAGGAAGAGATGATCGGTTCATCTGTCACACACATTAAACACACACACACATTTACTGACTCAATTTACTGATGAAACTCACAGGATTTGAAACAGACTTTGTTTCATATCAAACGTATCAAAGATTACTGTGATTATTGGATGGCAGGACCTACAGATAATGTTTAATGTAGTTTTTTTTCACAGATCGACTGAAAACAACACTGAATAAATCCATCTTGGCATTTAAGAATCTAAATCAGCTCATTAAAAATGAGAATTGATTTAAAATTAAGTATCAATAAATCAGTATTGTTAATTCAGCACTAGCGTCCGCGCAGCTGACATGTTTACCTGTTGTAGTTTATCCACAATGTGGAACGAAAAAGACGCTGAACACAATCAATCACCATCTGAGAAGCACTAATTAGAGGATTAGTTCACTTCAGAAAGAAAATTATCAGCTTCAAAGTCTCTACACGATCCCAGCCGAGGAATACGAGTCTTATCTAGACAAACCATCCACCATTTACTAAAAAAAATTACATTTTATATACTTTTAACCACAAATTCTCTTCTTGCACTAGCTGTGATGTGACACACATTACGTAATTGTGTTGAAAGGTCAAGCATGATGTAGGCGTAAGTACATGTCTAGTGTTTACAAAGTGAACCTGTAAAGATCACAATCGCCATTTATTAAAAAAAATGAATAAAAGGTAAAACCACGATGTCGAACGATTTTGAAGTTGGAGGAAATTAGATGGAGTTTTTCGCCGTGACCTTTCAACGTAATTACGTAATGTGTGTCGCATCACAGCTAGTACAAGACGAGCATTTGTGGTTAAAAGTATATAAATGTTTATTTTTGTAATAAAATGGCCGATGGTTTGTCTAGATAAGACTCTTATTCCTCGGCTGGGATCGTCTAGAGGTTTCCTCAAAAACCTTAATTTCTTTTCGACTGAAGAAAGAAACGCATGAACATCTTGAATGACTTGAAGAGTAAATTGTCAGGAAATTTTTATTCTGAAATGAACTTCTTTTAAACGTCACAGTGTTTGTTCAATTTTGGCCCTGCAAAAGGACTAATACAACTAATGAAACGTCACGGTTTCGGTCAGCAGATTTCAGCCCTACAGAACTCTTTCAGCCGAAACTGATAATGCACTTTCAGCAGAATTTTGTCCATGCATGAGTAGTTTAGTCCAGACATCAGTGTTGTGGTTCTGCTCCTCAGGATTGGCGTAACCGGCGTGGAGTTCGTCCTCTCTCGGCCTGGCTCCTTCCCGCCTGCGCTCCGGAGCCGGACGGGGTCGTGTTGTACCCGGATTACTGTCCCAGCGCCAGCAGCCTGGAGATCCCGGAGCGAGCCGAAGCCCGGATGATCCCGGAGCGAGCCGAAGCCCGGATGATCCCGGAGCGAGCCGAAGCCCGGATGATCCCGGAGCGAGCCGAAGCCCGGATGATCCCGGAGCGAGCCGAAGCCCAGAGTCCCGTCAGCGGCGCCTCCATGGGCTACGGCAGCGGAGGGTCCAGTCCAGATCACAGACGCCACGGTACAGCAGACCACAGGCTTTTACACACACATCTAGAGTGATTTACTCCGTCAGCTGAGTGTCAGAGCTTTACGCGACGCGACAACACAGTCGGCTTTCATCAGCGCTAGTTCTTTGGTGTCGGTTTGGTGTGTCCCGGGCTTAACACTTTAAAGTCGCCAAATGCATGAATGTAAATGTAACTAATTAAAGAAAAGACGGCCCACTGAGAAGCTCAGATAAACACCAGACATTAAGTATCTCCAGAGATTGTCTAATAAGGGGAGAACTTCCACTCTCAGTAAACTTCCGGCTTCTGAACTGGTTGCAGTTCCACTCTGGCTCCATATGAGGGCGCTCTCAGGACGAGTGCAGAATGAATGGAGGTCTATGGAGATATACCCCTCAAAATCCACTTTTCTCAGGAGATAATTTTTTTGTCTAGTAATTTGAATGTTGTATTCGAAAGGAGATGCAAAGAAATTACTCATTGCTGGGTGTTAGATTTTTTAGAGTCACTTATTTGCTTTAAAAAAGTCTTTTAAAATGTCAATAACGTCATACACATCGTACCACCAGAGATACTGCTTTACAGCAATCCTTCAGTAACTTTGGTGCTTTCGCGCTCTGCACTTTCTTTTCTCTCGAAGCATCGACAACACAGCTGACAAGACCACGCCGAAAATAAACACACACATTCTGGTCCCGCTTCGGATGCCACGATGCCATCAAGCGGTGTCTCTGGTCGTAATCAGTCCGTCACTGACCAATCAGCGTTCTTTAGCAGAATGCTAGCGTGTAATGGGCAACAACAACTCAACCTGTAAGAAATCGAAAGGACATAAGTACTCGTTCATTCAACTTTTGACCTATAACCCATGTTGACCTTGCAAAACCTACAATCAAATCTGAGATTTCTCAATGGCAATCGGCTGAAAGAGACACATTTAGCCATCTAGCTCCATAGACTCCCATTCATTTTGCACTCAGGGCGATCGCCCCCCAGTGGAACTCTGGTGGAACTACAACCAAAATTCGGTACAATGGGACTTAATACGGAGTGGCCAGGCTCTCCGTAGACGGGCTCTGGTATCGTGTTGTTCCTCATTCTTCTGCCTGTGTTTCCTCAGATGAGCTGCTCGGCTCTGATGATGGAGATGAACCGTCAGACGTGAACACACGGAGAGACTTGCAGACTCCGGCAGACGGTAAAGATTCACTCATGTTTGCTCCACTTTTGCTGTTGCTTTGATATGAGACACATTTAGCTGTTCTACAGAAGACAGAGGCATTATCCTATTCAGTTCAGGGACTGTGTAAATATCATCAGTTATGAGTTGAGTTAAAAAGCTCTAAATGTAATGTATTATGTGTTCTCAGGGATCTCGGCATGTTCCCAGACCTCTGTCTCCTCCAGCAGGTATTGTGTAGATCCGTCAGATGTGCTTGACTCCGGAAGGGTGTGTGAGACAGTAACACAAGCTTCTCCATGTTTTCCAGGACGGACAGTGTGTTTCTCCATCAGCCGGTGAAGCGGAGCGTCGGGAGTGTCAGACCCCTGATGGAGAACACGGATCTGGATCGGGATCGGGACCAGCGCTGCGTCTCCCAGAGGAGCCACCCTTACATCAGCAGAACTCCTGCTCGACTGCACAGATCTGCTGCAGTTCTCCATCCGGCCGCTGACGGTGAGCATACACCCCATCCCAAACCTCAGCCTACGACAGGTTACACCAGTGTGTTTATGGGAATTTTTGAGCAGTCTTCTAGAAGTGCGTTTGTGAGGTCAGGCACTGATGTTGGACAAGAAGGCCTGACTCTCAGTGTCCGCTGTAATTCATCCCAAAGCTGTTCTATCGGGTCAGGCCAGTCCAGTTCCTCCACTCCAATCTCCTCATCCATGCATTGAGAACATTTCATGTCAGTTTCTGCCTTTAATCCTGAAGTCCATGGGATTTTCTAATATAAACTAATATTGTGATCAATTTTATTAAGATATAATGGTGGTGAACATGCATGATGCATAAACAAGCTAATTTTTTCCTTCTATTTCTTTTACCATGTTTTATTTAAATATAATTTTTTTCCCAGCGCAAAAGTCCCTGGCTCCGTCCCGTCTCCGTCGAGAGGCGCGTCCCAGCCTGTCTAAGCTGAGTTTGGAGAGGATCGACCCCACTGTGCCCTGGGACAGCCCCCGCTCCTGCTCCTACATGAGCCCCACCACCAGCTCCAGGGCCAAGGTCAGCCGGTGCGCTTCCATCGGCGACGACCTCCACATGACCCTGCCGTTCCCAAGCGCTCCAGCCGAACAAAAACACTGCAAACCTCGTGCCTGTCAGCGCCTGAGCAGCCCGTTTGCAGAGTGGCCGAGCAGATCCAGCTCTCCTCACGCTGACCCGGGGTCATCAGGTGCCCTGACCTCTGACCCGGGGTCATCAGGAGCCCTGACCTCTGACCCGGGGTCATCAGGAGCCCTGACCTCTGACCCGGGGTCATCAGGAGCCGTGTCCTCTGACCCGGGGTCATTAGGAGCCCTGACCTCTGACCCGGGGTCATCAGGAGCCGTGACCTCTGACCCGCAGCAGACGCAGCATCCTCAAGCGGCGGTGAAGGCTTTCTCTGTGACGTCTGATGATCAAGGTTCTGCTTCCTCTTCCTCTGTTTCACTTCCTTCCTCTAGCATTATTAATTCAATTAAATTCACCTTTATTTGTGTAGCGCTTTTCACAGTACACATAATTTCAAAGCAGTTTTACAGAAAATGCATATTACAATTTACAGTGATCTGTTATCAGAGGAAACTAAGTTATGTATTTCAGAAATTTACATATACAAAATCACAGTTAGCGAAAAATGTATTAATTTAAACAATGTAATAATTTAATGCAGAAACAATGAGCTCATTGAAGTAATGATTATGGCATTTAGAAAAAAAATTGCATTCATGCATTTCGCAGAAGCTTTTATCCAAAGCAGCTTACAAAAGAGGAACAAAAGCAATTAGTCAAAGAGCCAGCGATATTTGTAATATTTGAATACTTCATAACTGTGTGTGATCTGTGTGTGACGGAGCTGATGTGTGTGTGGATAGAGCCGGTGGTCAGTCTGGAGTCCTGCAGACGCTCAGCAGTCGATCTGTGCATCAGTGTGAGGAGAGCCACGGGACTCTATCGGATGGTGAGCCACACACACACTCCCACACACACACACACACTCCCACACACACTCACACACAAACACTTCACCATCGACCCCATTCTGATCTCAATGTGATTCAGAATCCGTTCATGTAGACCGAACCGTCACTAACATACACACAGAGGACCACAAGCTCACCCTAATATTTGATATCCTTGATGCTGAACTCCATTACACTCCGTTTTAAAAGTAAACGTTTAAATGGTGACAGATTTATTCAAACGCACATTAAACACTGAAGGAAAGATGTAGTCTAATATAATGAACATGTAATCTAGTGCATGTCTGTGTCAGAAGCTCCTCTCTAGAGTTATTCTTCTATAGAGTTTATGTTCACTGAAAGGTTTTTCTGAGGATAATGTGACGTTATTGTTCTCCCGCTGTTTTATTGACGGATGAAACACTGATTGATGGATTACATGAGACATGATTGATTTCAGGAAGTTGTTCTGAATCTTTCAACATTCCTTCTGATGTTCATTGATGTTTATTTGCTGCTGTAACTAGTAGTAAAGAGGAAGAAATGATCGGTTCTTCTGTCTCACACATTAAACACACACACACACACACACACTCACACACACACATTAAACACACACATTTACTGACTCAATTTACTGATGAAACTGACAGGATTTGAGACCCAAAAGTATAGAATGATTGTGATTATTGGATGGCAGGAGCGACAGATGATGTTTCTTGAAGTTTTCACACATCGGCTGAAAACAGCACTGAATAAATCCATCATGGGATTAAAGAATCAATATCGGTTCATCAAAATGAGAATGTATTTAATATTTTCAACCCAGCCCTAATGATATAGTCTTTTTTTATATTATTATATATAGTGCTGGTATGGTGTGATGCTGATTGAATGCTGTATTGCTGGTGTGTTCAGCTGATGTCCCATGATGCCGAGCGCAGCGGTGAGCAGCAGCAGATGCAGAAGCTGATGTCAGACGCTCTAGTGCTCGTGCAATCCGAGTTGGATTCAGTGCCGGGATCACCAGGATCCGTGTTGAGAGAGGGGAAGACCGGATCCGTGATGGGAGAGGGGAAGACAGGATCCGTGATGGGAGAGGGGAAGACTGGATCCGTGTTGGGAGAGGGGAAGACCGGCTCCGTGATGGGGACGACCGGATCCGTGATGGGGAAGACCGGATCCGTGTTGGGAGAGGGGAAGGCCACGCTGGCGTTACTAGAGCAGTACTCACTTCTGCTGCTGCACTCAGTGGAGGAGAGACTCCAGCAGCAGGTGTAGCGCTTCACACCATACTCTCTCCATACTCACCATACTTTCTCCATACTCCCCTTACTCTCTCCATACTCCCCATACTTTCTCCATACTCCCCTTACTCTCTTCATACTCTCCATACTCACCATACTCACCATACTCTCTCCATACTCCCCATACTCCCCATACTCTCCATACCCTCCATACTCACCATACTCTCCATACTCTCTCCATACTCACCATACTCCCCATACTCGCCCCATGCTCCCCATACTCGCCATACTTTCTCCATACTCCTCATACTCTCCATACTCCTCATACTCTCCATACTCCTCTTACTCTCCATACTCCTCATACTCCCCATACTCTTCATACTCTCCATACTCTCCATACTCTCCATACTCCTCATACTCTCCATACTACTCATACTCCTCATACTCTCCATACTCCTCATACTCTCCATACTCCTCATACTCCTCATACTCTCCATACTCCTTATACTCCTCATTCTCGCCATACTCTCCATACTCCTCATACTCCCCATACTCCCCATACTCCTCATACTCCTCATACTCTCCATACTCTCCATACTCCTCATACTCTCCATACTACTCATACTCCTCATACTCTCCATACTCCTCGTACTCTCCATACTCATACTCCTCATACTCTCCATACTCTCCATACTCTCCATACTCCTCATACTCCTCATACTCTCCATACTCTCCATACTCCTCATACTCCTCATACTCCTCATACTCTCCATACTCTCCATACTCCTCATACTCCTCATACTCTCCATACTCTCCATACTCCTCATACTCTCCATACTCCTCGTACTCTCCATACTCATACTCCTCATACTCCCCATACTCCCCATACTCTCCATACTCTCCATACTCCTCATACTCTCCATACTCTCCATACTCGTCATACTCTCCATACTACTCATACTCCTCATACTCTCCATTCTCCTCATACTCCTCCTACTCTCCATACTCTCCATACTCCTCCTACTCTCCATACTCTCCATACTCCTCATACTCTCCATACTCCTCATACTCTCCATACTCTCCATACTCCTCATACTCTCCATACTATCCATACTCTCCATACTCTCCATACTCCTCATACTCTCCATACTCATCATACTCCTCATACTCTCCATACTCCTCATACTCTCCATACTCTCCATACTCCTCATACTCTCCATACTACTCATACTCCTCATACTCTCCATACTCCTCATACCCTCCATACTCCTCATACTCCCCATACTCCCCATACTCTCCATACTCCTCATACTCCTCATACTCTCCATACTCTCCATACTCTCCATACTCTCCATACTCCCCATACTCCTCATACTCCCCATACTCTCCATACTCTCCATACTCCTCATACTCCTCATACTCTCCATACTCTCCATACTCTCCATACTCTCCATACTCCTCATACTCTCCATTCTCCTCATACTCCTCCTATTATCCATACTCCTCATACTCTCCATACTCCTCATACTCTCCATACTCTTCATACTCTCCATACTCTCCATACTCCTCATACTCTCCATACTCTCCATACTCCTCATACTCCTCATACTCCTCATACTCTCCATACTCTTCATACTCTCCATACTCTCCATACTCCTCATACTCTCCATACTCTCCATACTCCTCATACTCCTCATACTCTCCATACTCCTCATACTCTCCATACTCCTCATACTCTCCATACTCCTCATACTCTCCATACTCCTCATACTCGCAATACTCCCCATACTCTCCATACTCCTCATATTCCTCATACTCTCCATACTCTCCATACTCCTCATACTCTCCATACTCCTCATACTCTCCATACTCTCATGATCTGCATTTTTAATTTGTTCTAGTTCACCCCCTTATGTAATTTAGTCTTGTGGCTGTTGATATTTTTTATTATAAGTCACCAGCTGTGTTTAATTTTTTGGATTTCCATTTTATTCATGTTTTATTGCCAAACAGGTTAATAATGTGTGTCATGTTAGTGATAATTTAATTAAATGTTAAACAATCCTTTTATTTGTTTTTATTTATTTGTGATCAGTGATTGTTTGACCTGATTTCTCACACAATAAACAGAAATATGATATGTATTTAAAGTAGATCCTTTTTTTATTCATTTAAATTGACTTTAATTCACACTCAACATTAGTATTTCTTAGTAACAATCTTTAAAACATTAGTCCTAAACCGAGACCAAGATCAGATCAGTCTAGACTCTAGACCAGCACTCTTTAAATTCATCCAAAAGATCCACATCAACACATACAGTTGGAATAATAAGACACTATATAGAGCTGCAATTCAATGAAATCACTAACCAGATTAATTTGTGCAGAAGCTGCATCTGAATCACAATCACACCTTCATCAATAATATCCAGATTCATGTTCTACAAGCATTTTGTTTATTGTAAAAAATCAACGTTACATTTCCAACCGTGCTCATATTGGTAAAAACGACTCTCTTGCTCTTGTGATATTGCTTAATTTTAGCATATGTTATAATATAAAAATCAAGATCTTACAACTGCTGTTTTTGCAGCCATATCTTGAATTTTGTGGGCATTTGTATTAACTTCGGCCACATTTTTGACAGAATCCCCCAAATTTCTGACCCTGCACAAAAGAAACCAAATTAGAAACAAGTTATTGATTGCATTTGAAGCACATCCAATTAAAGTAATTGACCATATTGTAAAGTGTTACCAGTGGTAGTATTTCTTAGTTAATACTTTAACTTTAACACTTTACAATAAAGTCTAATTGGTAGTGCATTAAATAGCATTATCTAACACTGAGTAATACATTAGTTACAGTAGTTAGTAGTTACAGTAGCTCAGCTCCATTAAGCGATACATTTGATTTTAATGTATTAGTAATTGTTGAAATTATCATGAACTAATAATGAATAATACTTCTAAAGTATTTCTTAATCGTAGTTAATGTTAACAAATGAGACCTTATTGTTTTCTGTAACTCTGTTAAAGGGAAAGGAGTTTGAGTCCAGTCGTGATGTTTGCGTGAGGTTTTGTTTAATTGAGGGTCCGTCTGGAAGCTGTGTGTTTGATACTCTGCCATGGTTAGTTCAGTTGACCCTGTCTCACGGGAGTGTGTCCACGTTGACGGACGTGAGCGTGACGTCATGAAGGATGTTGATGCGGTCGATCTGGTTGACCTCTCTGATACGGTGCTTAAATTCAAAGACGGGTGTGTTGTTGACGACCACCTTGAACTCAGTGAAGGTGCAGAGGATCTTCATCTACAGAGAGACGTGAAGGTTACTGCAGTGACACTCGCGTCTTCATGTCAATCGCACACACTCATACATCACTTTTTGGATGCTCCTGGTGCTTTAATCCCACCAATAAACGGGAATCGTTTCAACAATTTGTTTTTAGGCAGAGGGTCTTGGAGTTCGAACCCCAGCGTATCGTTTACCTCAAAGTGATGTCCCTGCATGAACGGAAACGGCCCCAGAAGCTCCCGCTCCTCTTTCCCCCAACGTTCCCCCAGTTTATGATTGCGGACCAGAATCGCTTTTCCTCCTTCGTTGAATCGCGGGTTGATGTGAAGGGCGATATCGTTACCGCGCAGGAAGTTGATTGTGAACCTTGCAACAGAAGAAATGTTAGTAGGACTTTTTGTATCGACAAAAAAACAACAATTCCTTAAAAACCCATTTGTCAAAGTATCAAACTGTGTTCATGTTATTCATTTTGCAAGTTCTGACATTCAAAAATGTATAAATCCCACACACTACCAAAATGTGCTTCATCACAATGTTTTTTTATAGCTGACATTCCTCAGGTTTTTATTCGCAATGTTTTTTTCAATCATCCTTCCTCAGGTTTTTATTCGCAATGTTTCGTTCAATCGACCTTCCTCAGGTTTTTATTCGCAATGTTTCAGTCAGGCTTAAGGAAGGTCAATTGACTGAAATTTTTCAAATAAAATTTTGTGATGATGCAAGTTTGAGTAGTGTGCGGGATACATTTTTTAGTGTTTATATGGGACTTTTATCCGATGCACCAATAAATGATTCTGATGTGTGAGGCACTATATTTTCTCTTAAGTTCTGAAATGCAACTATACATTAAAACATGGTAACATTGGTTACATAATGGTAACAGTCTCTTTAGTACGCACTTACATTTTAGCATCTGGTTTGATCTGTCCTCTGATAGTTAGCATTAGCTTGTCATAGATGCCACGGGGGAAATTCATGTTGAAAGGAACCACCTTAAAGGACAGAAAACATTGAATGAAACGTTAGGGAAAGTCAGTGTCTTATGAAAAACAATCAACATTCAGGTTTTTATTTGCAATGTTTTGTTCAATTAACCTTCCTCAGGTTAATTAAACCAGGGGTCGGCAACCCAAAATGTTGAAAGCGCCATATTGGACCAAAAAATAAATAAAAAATCTGTCTGGAGCCGCAAAAATGTAAAAGCTTTATATAAGCCTTATAATGAAGGCAACACATGCTTTAAGTGTTATATTTGCTTTATTAGCCCCCTACTATCAAAATGATAAGTAGTAGGCTACAAATTAGAGCAGCGGCGTGCACAGACCTCCTCAGGGGCGGAGGGACCAAAAAGGGCACTAAATAAAAAAAATGACTACTTCTTGATTTTTTTTGTTTTTATTCTTTCTTTCCTTGGCATTCTAAGAAAATATGTTGATACAATTATTAGAATACATAACACATCAAATGAAAATAGGGAAATTATGATAATATTACTAAATATTATTTACTTTACCAAACAAAACAGTAAGAATCAAGAAGGTAATTATGGAAAATTAATTTTTAGTTTTGTTGATGTTGTAAATTTAATGTATGTATTATATGTATGAAACACAGTGTTAGCTATCATGAATCAGTAACACTTTACAATAAGGTTTCATTAGTTAACTGATCTAATAATGAACTGCACTTCTACAGCATTTATTAATCTTAGTTAATATTAATTTCAGGATTTACTAAAACATTAAAATCAAAAGTTGTATTTGTTATCAGTTAATGTACTGACTGTGACATAACATGAATAAACAATGAACAGTTGTAGATTAAACTAAGATATAGCCTACAGTAACAAATGTGTTGCTCATGGTTAGTTCATGTTAGTTCATACATGAGTAATGAACAAATGAACCTTATTGTAAAGCGTTACTATGAAATCAAAGATATAAGTTCCTTACAATTTAGAGTTGGACATGGACTTAAGATTTCATTAAACTAACTGTTAGATGTATTTCCCCTTGCACTTTTATTCCTTGGATAAAACCGAATGACATTGTCACTCAGAATGCGTCTGAAATCGAGTTATACTTTTATTGTAGTAAAGAATAACTCGCATCCTGCAGCAACTTTTAGAGTAGCATGGTGATGGTAGGATAAATGTAATTTTCCGTATTAGCTTAAACGTTCCCTGCTGCTCGTTTGAAGAGACTCGCGCGAACTGCTGCTAGTGTGTACCAGAACCGTTAAATGCGTATGAGGCGCTGCAAAGGAAACTGCGCCTACCACTTCTCCGCCAAATTTTTTTTATTATAATATTTGTTTGTATTATTATTGTTAGTGGCAAGGGTGTGTGTGTGTTTTTTATTTAATATAATATTTATAATAATAATAATAATTATTTACAATTATCAGAAAAGGGCACAATACATTTTGAGACAAAAGGGGCAGGGGCTTGAGTCCGTTTTGAGCGGTGAGGGGAGTCTATCTTAAATGCTTCTGATTGGCCATTGCGTTCAGGAAATCAACACATATGTCTGTGATTGGCTACATCGCTCAACGCTGCAAACATGTTATGAATAGAAACTCTGGCCTGGAAATCGTTTCTATTTTGTTTTAGTTGTTTCTTGTTGCTTTTCTGCAACAGATGAATAAAAATCTATTCGTTTTTATGTTTTATTCATAGATATTTCTAGTTTGCGGGAGTCCGCGAATCGTTTTATTCTCCCGCAACCCGCACACACAGAGTGAGTGCATTACCGCCCGCGCTCGCACTCGGCCATCAGATCTAGTCCGGCGCCGCACTCTATTGCGTTGGGAGTGCTCCTCAGCTATCTTTCTCTTTTTCCCCTTGGGATCCATGGCCCATGGCCATGACACACCCGCCGGTTTGTTTGTTTGTTTGTCAGCCACCGGTCTGGCATCAAGCCGATCTGACAGACACGTGTGTCGCAGTCTATGACGTAAATTCTTCGCTGACAGAAATTTTGGAATTAAATATTTATTAGACACATTTTTACAACGTTGAAAAACTTTAAGAATGTTTGTCATGTTTTTCCTCCTACAGAAATTATATTAAAACAAAAAAATATTTTTTCCATTTTCATATTTTTGAAAAAGCTCTAGCTTTTTTTTTTTTTTAAGAGCCGCGGGTTGCCGACCTATGAATTAAACAAACGAACTTGAACCGACTGGACATATGACCGTTGACCTAAAGATGAGCCTATTTATTTTGCAGTTGGTTGTGATTATTAGCATTGATCATGATTTTTTTTTCTCTCTGTCCGGTTTTTATTCGCAATGTTTTGTTCAGTCGACCTTCATGAGGTTTTTATTCGCAATGTTTTGTTTAATCAACCTTACTCAGGTTTTTATTCGCAATATTTCTGTCAATCGACCTTCCTCCAGGTTTTTATTCGCAATGTTTGGTTCAATCGACCTTCCTCCAGTTTTTTTATTCGCAATATTTCTGTCAATCGACCTTCCTCCAGGTTTTTATTCGCAATGTTTGGTTCAATCGACCTTCCTCCAGTTTTTTTATTCGCAATATTTCTGTCAATCGACCTTACTCAGTTTTTTATTCGCAATGTTTCTGTCAATCGACCTTCCTCAGGTTTTTATTCGCAATGTTTGGTTCAATCGACCTGACTCAGGTTTTTATTTGCAATGTTTCATTCAATCGACCTTCCTCAGAAACATTGCAAATAAAAACCTGTCAATCGACCTTACTCAGGTTTTTATTTGCAATGTTTTGTTCAATCAACCTTACTCAGTTTTTTATACGCAATATTTCTGTCAATCGACCTTCCTCAGATTTTTATTCGCAATGTTTCTATCAATCGACCTTACTCAGGTTTTTATTCGCAATGTTTCGTTCAATCGACCTTCCTCAGGTTTTTGTTCACAATTCTTTGTTCAGTCGACCTTCCTCAGGTTTTATTCGCAATATTTCTATCAATCGACCTTCCTCAGGTTTTTATTTGCAATGTTTTGTTCAATCGACCTTCCTCAGGTTTTTATTTGCAATATTTCTGTCAATCGACCTTACTCAGGTTTTTATTTGCAATGTTTTGTTCAATCGACCTTCCTCAGGTTTTTATTTGCAATGTTTCGTTCAATCAACCTTACTCAGTTTTTTATTTGCAATATTTCTGTCAATCGACCTTACTCAGGTTTTTATTTGCAATGTTTTGTTCAATCTACCTTCCTCAGGTTTTTATTTGCAATGTTTCGTTCAATCGACCTTCCTCAGGTTTTTATTTGCAATGTTTCGTTCAATCAACCTTACTCAGTTTTTTATTTGCAATATTTCTGTCAATCGACCTTCCTCAGGTTTTTATTTGCAATGTTTCGTTCAATCGACCTTCCTCAGGTTTTTATTTGCAATGTTTCGTTCAATCAACCTTACTCAGTTTTTTATTTGCAATATTTCTGTCAATCGACCTTCCTCAGGTTTTTATTTGCAATGTTTCGTTCAATCGACCTTCCTCAGGTTTTTATTTGCAATGTTTCGTTCAATCAACCTTACTCAGTTTTTTATTTGCAATATTTCTGTCAATCGACCTTACTCAGGTTTTTATTTGCAATGTTTTGTTCAATCGACCTTTTTCAGGTTAATTGAACACATGAATCGACTGGAAACATGACCTTTGGCCTACAGATAAGCTATTTGTTTTTCCTATTTTGTTTTTTTTTCTCTCTGTCCATGACCCATCATGAGCTGGTTTAGTGACTTACCACAGGAGCGGTCGCTGGCGCCGGGGGCCACGGCTGTGGGGCTCCTCCTGCGGGTGTCTGACCGGGCCAACCCGGTTGACCAGGGTTACCGTGCCACGCTGGGGGGACTGGAGACGGGAGGTAACCGGTCGGGGTAGGTACCTGAGCTGGCCAGGTTGGTTGGACAGGTGGGTTCGGCTGAACTGGAGGGTTGGGTTGGATTGGTGGGTTTGGTTGCGCTGGTTGGATTGGCGGATTGGGTTGCACTGGTTGGATGGGTGGGTTGGGTTGAGCTGGTTGTACTGTTGGTGGGTTTGGCCAGCCTGGTTGGATTGGTGGGTTGGGTTGGATGGTTGCAGGGTTTGGCCAGCCTGGTTGGGTGGGTTGGACCGGCCAGGTCGTAGGGATCGATAAGCTGGGCGGGTTGACTGGCCAGCTCGGCTGACTGGGTTGGCAGGGCCAGCAGGGTTGGCAGGGTTGACTGGGCTGACCGGGCCATACGGTACCAGCCGGCTGCTGAGGGATCTGAGGGTAAAAGCCCTGCTGACCAGAGGACGGGCAACTCATGATGTCTGAGAATCAAACAATTAAAAACATCAAACATGTGCTACTCGACTCTTTGCTTTTCACATGATCCTTCAGAAATCATTCTAATTTGAAACATTTATGATTATTATCAAGGTTGAAAACAGTTGTGCTGCTTCAGATTTTTGTGGAAACCGTCGTAAACTACAAGTTTGGTGTCAATAATATAAAAAAATAAAGAGATTAACACTTTTATTCATCAATGGCGCATTCAATTGATCAAAATTTACAGTAAAGACATTTATAAAGTTACAAAAGATTCTATTTCAAATAAAAGCTGTTATTAAACTTTCTATTCATCAAAGAATCATGAAAAATAAAATGTATCAGTTTCCACAAAAATATTCAACTGTTTTTAACACTGATAATAATCATAAATGTTTCTTGAGCATCAACTCATCATATTATAGTGATTTCTGAAGGATCATGTGACACTGAAGACTGGAGTAATGATGCTGAAAATTCAGCTTTGATCACAGGAATAAATTACATACAAGATCAAATTTAAAGCTACAAAACTCTCTGAACATATTAACCTCTCGATCACTGTTGGTGATTCCTATGAAAGCGTGTTGAAGAAGATCTACAGACCCCGTCGAAGCAGAAGCAGAAGATCCTCAGTTCCTGTTGAAGAAGAAGATCGACGCAGGAACAGAAGACTCTGAGAATCTGAGGTTTATATGCAGACGCTCCTCATTCCTGCGCATTATGGAGAAACAGCCCATCAGTTCATGACACACACACACACACACACACACAACATCATATCCACTTCTTGTGTTATATGTGCATCAATTACAGTTTAAGAAATGCAGTCTAAGTCGATCAACAAACACTTATTGTTAAAAGTCATTTAAAGAAAATGAAAAATCTGCAGGAATGGATTCTTCTGCTGTTTGTACTTTATAAGAACGTGATTTGAACATCGGATGTGTCTCAATACAGAATGGATTATTAGATTTACACAGTCAATATTCCAGAGGTTTCCACAGTTACTGCAGACTCATGACTGAACACAGACTCTCTGACTAACACAATAGCAGAAGTGTCCAGGTTTGAGTCAGTCATGAGTCTCCTGTGAGTGTGTGTCTCGTGTCACTAACACACTGACTATATTGTCTTCTGTAGAGCTGATCTCCTGATCTTAATCATATGAAGATCATCTCATATTGTGCTTTTATATGATTTATCACGTGAGAAACCTCATATTGTGACGGTAAAACTCTCACAAATAAAGTTTCTTCACGGCCGATGAACGACTGACGGTGCTTTAGATTATTTAAACGTTCTTTTGAGAACTGACGACTGAAACAAACAGATTCAGTCTCATCCTGCTGAATATTATTATAACCAACAGAAGTCGCATTAAAACTCTTCATGCTTTTTATGGAATTTATTTGTCTTAATAATCCATAACCCAGACATGCGATTTTAAACTATGTAAATCTGGCAGAAATTATGAATTAGGCTATTACACAATTAAAAACATATTAAATTATTAAAAAATAATACATTTTTAACATGTACTGCCACAATAAATTCAGAAATTGTTGAGGCTTCATTTGCATCATAACTAACAGTTTTGCCCTTAATAAAGTTTTATCAAAAGTGGAAAGGAGGAAATGATGAATTTCAGCATGACTGCAGATCAACATTACTCTCCGATACAGTAGGACATGAAATGTGGAGGATTTTAACTGTGACCAGATGATTGACAGGTCAGTTTACTGTGATAAGATGATTGACAGGTCAGTTTACTGTGATAAGATGATTGACAGGTCAGTTTACTGTGACCAGATGATTGACAGGTCAGTTTACTGTGATGAGATGATTGACAGGTCAGTTTACTGTGATAAGATGATTGACAGGTCAGTTTACTGTGATGAGATGATTGACAGGTCAGTTTACTGTGACAAGATGATTGACAGGTCAGTTTACTGTGACAAGATGATTGACAGGTCAGTTTACTGTAATAAGATGATTGACAGGTCAGTTTACTGTGATAAGATGATTGACAGGTCAGTTTACTGTGACAAGATGATTGACAGGTCAGTTTACTGTGATAAGATGATTGACAGGTCAGTTTACTGTAATAAGATGATTGACAGGTCAGTTTACTGTGATTAGATGATTGACAGGTCAGTTTACTGTGATAAGATGATTGACAGGTCAGTTTACTGTGATAAGATGATTGACAGGTCAGTTTACTGTGATAAGATGATTGACAGGTCAGTTTACTGTAATAAGATGATTGACAGGCCAGTTTACTGTAATAAGATGATTGACAGGTCAGTTTACTGTAATAAGATGATTGACAGGTCAGTTTACTGTGATAAGATGATTGACAGGTCAGTTTACTGTGATGAGATGATTGACAGGTCAGTTTACTGTGATGAGATGATTGACAGGTCAGTTTACTGTAATAAGATGATTGACAGGTCAGTTTACTGTGACCAGATGATTGACAGGTCAGTTTACTGTGATAAGATGATTGACAGGCCAGTTTACTGTGATAAGATGATTGACAGGTCAGTTTACTGTGATAAGATGATTGACAGGTCAGTTTACTGTGATAAGATGATTGACAGGTCAGTTTACTGTGATGAGATGATTGACAGGTCAGTTTACTGTGATAAGATGATTGACAGGTCAGTTTACTGTGATAAGATGATTGACAGGTCAGTTTACTGTGACTAGATGATTGACAGGTCAGTTTACTGTGATAAGATGATTGACAGGTCAGTTTACTGTGATTAGATGATTGACAGGTCAGTTTACTGTGATAAGATGATTGACAGGTCAGTTTACTGTGATAAGATGATTGACAGGTCAGTTTACTGTGATAAGATGATTGACAGGTCAGTTTACTGTGATAAGATGATTGACAGGTCAGTTTACTGTGATAAGATGATTGACAGGTCAGTTTACTGTGATAAGATGATTGACAGGTCAGTTTACTGTGATTAGATGATTGACAGGTCAGTTTACTGTGATGAGATGATTGACAGGTCAGTTTACTGTGATTAGATGATTGACAGGTCAGTTTACTGTGATAAGATGATTGACAGGTCAGTTTACTGTGATAAGATGATTGACAGATCAGTTTACTGTGATAAGATGATTGACAGGTCAGTTTACTGTGATAAGATGATTGACAGGTCAGTTTACTGTGATTAGATGATTGACAGGTCAGTTTACTGTGATTAGATGATTGACAGGCCAGTTTACTGTGATAAGATGATTGACAGGTCAGTTTACTGTGATTAGATGATTGACAGGCCAGTTTACTGTGATAAGATGATTGACAGGTCAGTTTACTGTGATGAGATGATTGACAGGTCAGTTTACTGTGATTAGATGATTGACAGGTCAGTTTACTGTGATAAGATGATTGACAGGTCAGTTTACTGTGATAAGATGATTGACAGATCAGTTTACTGTGATAAGATGATTGACAGGTCAGTTTACTGTGATAAGATGATTGACAGGTCAGTTTACTGTGATAAGATGTGTATGACGTGTATGACGTGATAGTTTGTCCTAAAGGTTGTCTACTTTCTGCTACACACTCAAAAGTATCTCCTTTTTCTTCACAAAAAGAGTACATACTTTTAGGGCATAGTATAAGTAGGCGGATTGAGACGCAGTTTGGCTGCAGGTCAGAGGTCACAGGTCAGAGAAGAAAGTTTCTTGCCCAAATCCAGAGTATGTGATGAACGCCTCAGTCCAGTGTTCAACGTTCCCATGAAGTTATAAAAACTTTATTTTGTAATGTTCTCTGAACGTTCAAAACATAAATTTAAAAAATAAAATAATAATTTCTTGGTTATGTGAACGACGAGGAAACATTCCTTTTTATCATTATTCAAACATGGGAACGTTACTTTTGAATGTTCTCTGAATGTTCTGAAACAAGTAGCATTTGAAAAAAACCTTTTATGAATGATGTATAAATAATTTATTTATGCTAAGGTTTAGAGAACATTATTAAAGACCAGATAACTTTGAACGAACGCTCTATTAATGTTCCTGGAAGAACGTTTGTTCATAACTTTGCCAGAACGTTTCCTGTTCTCTGGGATCCTCAGATTCCCGGATCTGGTGTGTTTAAACTTGTTCAGGAATGTTTCTGCTGCCACTCCGTGGACAAATAAAAACAGGAAGATGTTGATGAAAAACTTAATGTAGTTTATTTACAGAAATTAAGACATGCATGACATTGTTACATAAAAAATAAAAAAACATAAAAAAAGATTTGCCTGTATTTCTGTCACACATTATACTCATAGCCTACAGAATACTTAAATATATATATATATATATATAATTTAGTTCAATTAGAGACAAGTACGATGCAAAAAGTACAAGACAAATGCACGGCATTATGGTACAGTTCAGAGTATGGAAAACAAAGAATAACAACAACTAAAATATAAAATTAACATGTATGTAAAAAATAAAAAATACTGTGATAAAAGCTGCAATATAACATTAGGGCAGTTAGATCAATTTGAAAAGCTTTAAAAATATATATTGTTTTTATAAGCTTTTTGTTTTGTCAGAATACTTGAATTCATTCCTAAATTTTTCAACTCTCGGCGACCAGTAAAAAACGCCGGGCTCTCAGCGCTTGAGCGTTAAATACACGCCTCGTTACGCTCATGGCGTTTAAAAAACGTGGCGCTCCCATTGAAAACAATTAGAATTTTACGCCAGGAGCGTGAAAAAACGCTTTGGTGGACACACGGCCTTATTCTAAATAGTTTTAGAATATTTTCTCTAAATTCTTAGTTTTTCAGATGTCATGTTATAGTCTTTTGTCGAATATTTGTCGAACGCTGACGTCACGCTGCTCCCGTCCAATAAGCGAACGTCCGGCTCATGAATATTCAGATCCCCGCCTCCGTCATAGTAGCATCAGTGAATCGGTTGTCAGGCATAGACATAATATATACATAGACACCCTATTGGCCGCTTTGGAGCGTTGCTGCGATACGTCAACGTGTCCGCCATTTTGCTGAGGGCAAGACTGCACTGTAATCAAATGCAAGTAAACGGGTGAGCTGCGGTTTTCCTGGATAAAAACAATAATAACGTTTACATTTATCAGCCGATTATAGTGGTTTGTACTTGGTGTACGTTTCTATTACTTATTATATAATGACCAAATACAACCAAAATTTTTTTTTCAGTCTTGTTTGTGAAAGGCAATTCCCCGAGATCTGTTTTCAATTGTGTGGCGACATGTACAGCCCCACGCAGCGCACGAAACAGGCATTTTTCTCAATTCACATAATGAGAGGTATAGGAAAGTTGACCTCCTTGATATGGCGGCGCCGTTGACGTACGCTCCAGTAGCCAATAGGGCGTCTATGTATATATTATGTCTATGTTGTCAGGTGCCGTGATTTCCCAGCAGCCCCGGATGTAGCGCGCGCAGTCTCAGCATCAATCCCGGAGAATAACATGGCACGGACAACCACATAACATAATAATTCCCAACATAACATTCCCACAGGAGTGGAGCACATCAGTGTCAGGACATGTGAGGCTCTTCCCAGCGACAGAAGGTGAGGAATCATCATTTCAGTCTTTCCTAGCAACAAGCAGGCGCGTGATTGGATGCGATTCGCTGCTAATGCATAAGATCAGTCTCGTGCACGAGCTTCAGCACCGAGGACAGCGGCGTGCGCATGCATGATTACATGTGTGTGTGTGTGTGTGTGTGTGTTACTGCAGATGCTTGTCATGTAGTTGCTGCTGTAGGAGTGATACAGTGTCATTAATAATGGCCTCGTTTCGGAATTCACGACGATATAGCAACACTATTGGCTGTGCTCTACGGAAGCCCATTTCCAACACATAAGAAAAAATGCTTTGGTAAACCATGATGATGTCTTTTTATGCTGTAATTATGATTTACCAAAGCACAATGTGCCTCTTTATGCTCTCAGTGTTATGATGCTGTTCTGGCAGCCTGGAGTCACAGTGTGCTGATGACGTCATGACTCACTGTAACGTGAGCTGGTTTGACCTGATGACGTCAGAGAGTCTGTCAAACACTTCACCTGATTCAGTGAAACCTGTAGTTAAACCACAAGTACTGAGTAACAGATCCGTCTGTGAGTGTTTAGTCATCATTATTACACAAGAACGTGCTTTATAGCGTCAGCTCTTATTTTAAGGCTCAAACTGAACTCTCAGCTTGATCATTTAGGATTTTTCTTCATCTTAACTGAACTAATTACAGATAAAAACTTGATGATTCAGCTCAATTTAGTTGAAGTTCATCACTTTTCACAATACATATTATTTCAAAGTAGCTTTATGGAAAATGCTTGTTTAGTAAGTATTCTGTTGTCAGCCAGAGACGAGTGTCACAGTGATGTACAGTTATAATATTAATATAGTGCATGTTATGTTTAGTTATCGTCATGTATTCAGTTAAACAGAACATGTTAAGTAACAATTACAACTCCTAATGATTACAATATTAGGATCATATTTGACAGTTTTGCAGGAGCTGTGTAATCTATCAGACACAAACCATCACTGTTATTATAACTTCACTCCGCTTAAACATAGAGAAAGTGAAGGAATGATCTGTGTTTGGGGTTCTAGTAGAGATGCACGATTCTGGAGACATTCAGAAACATGATTTTTTGTTTTAAAAAGAGAGCATGATTCTCCTATGATTCTGAACAGACAAATAAACAAAGAAAATGGAGGCTCTGAGAAAATGTTAATTGCCACAGTCTATTTAAAAATGTGTTGAGTGAACGATTCAATGACTCACTCATAAAGACTTCACTTGTTTCATTACTGGATGAATCAGTGTTTTTAAACGAATCTCTTGAATGAATGATTCAATGACTCGCTCATAAAGACTTCACTTGTTTCATTACTGGATGAATCAGTTTTTTTAAACGAATCTCTTGAATGAATGATTCAATGACTCACTCATAAAGACCTTACTTGCTTCATTACTGGATGAATCAGTGTTTTTAAACGAATCTCTTGAGTGAATGATTCAATGACTCGCTCATAAAGACTTCACTTGTTTCATTACTGGATGAATCAGTTTTTTTAAACGAATCTCTTGAGTGAATGATTCAATGACTCGCTCATAAAGACTTCACTTGTTTCATTACTGGATGAATCAGTTTTTTTAAACGAATCTCTTGAATGAATGATTCAATGACTCGCTCATAAAGACTTCACTTGCTTCATTACTGGATGAATCAGCATTTTTGAACAAATCTCTTGAATGAATGATTCAATGCAAATATAGTTTTTAACAGTCACTTGTCGCCACCTACTGGTGTAACGATGTAATGATCCAATGTTTATTTGAAAATCTTTATTTAAACTTTTAGCCCAGTTCTTCTGTGATAGTCTGAATGATTGTAAGGCAGAAATAATGAAACTGTGTGTTGTTCATGAAGCTGTTTCAGAACTCAGATCTGAATGTTCTCTGTGATTCAGGAATGAGATCAGGTGGGGGTTT
>JAPDVR010000012.1:455965-498465 GCA_026230005.1 Gila orcuttii | reverse complement strand
ACCCTTCAAATTGCACAAATTGAAATTGTGAATTTAAAAAAATACGCCCAATGGAAACGTGTCAATTTCGCAAAAACTCCCATTTATGCAAAAAAGTTTTTACACTCGGATGAGGAGGATTTTCAGGCAAATCGAAAAATAAATATTTCGCAAAACTGCAATGGATCAGTTTTTGTGCATTTACAGTCACCTGACGTAGATGACGCGGTGTGTTTGGACAGAATACGAGACAGAGTTCTTTATTAAACTCATAAAAGACAAAAGAATTACAGGAATACTGGATTCTAAACCTCAAAGAAATGCCACAATCAAGACCTCGAAGCAGAAATGAGGGAGAAACACCAGAAACTCCCGTGTGCAGGTCTACGGTCGGCCCAGACCCGTGTGCAGGTCTACGGACGGCCCAGACCCGTGTGCAGGTCTACGGTCGCCCCAGACCCGTGTGCAGGTCTACGGACGGCCCAGACCCGTGTGCAGGTCTACGGTCGGCCCTGACCCGTCTGCAGGTCTACGGTCGGCTCTGACCCGTGTGCAGGTGTATGGTCGGCCCTGAACCGTGTGCAGGTCTACGGTCGGCCCTGACCCGTGTGCAGGTCTACGGTCGGCTCTGACCCGTGTGCAGGTGTATGGTCGGCCCTGAACCGTGTGCAGGTCTACGGTCGGCCCTGACCCGTGTGCAGCTCTACGCTCGGCCCCTGACCCGTGTGCAGGTGTACGGTCGGCCCCTGACCCGTGTGCAGGTGTACGGTCGGCCCTGACCCGTGTGCAGGTCTACGGTCGGCCCCTGACCCGTGTGCAGGTCTACGGTCGACTCTGACCCGTGTCCAGGTCTACGGTCGGCCCTGACCCGTGTGCAGGTCTACGGTCGGCCCTGACCCGTGTGCAGGTCCACGGTCGGCCCTGACCCGTGTGCAGGTCTACGGTCGGCCCTGACCCGTGTGCAGGTCTACGGTCGGCCCTGACCCGTGTGCAGGTCTACGGTCGGCCCTGACCCGTGTGCAGGTGTACGGTCGGCCCTGACCCGTGTGCAGGTCTACGGTCGCCCCTGACCCGTGTGCAGGTCTACGGTCGCCCCTGACCCGTGTGCAGGTCTACGGTCGGCCCTGACCCGTGTGCAGGTCTACGGTCGGCCCTGACCCGTGTGCAGGTCTACGGTCGGCTCTGACCCGTGTGCAGGTCTACGGTCGGCCCTGACCCGTGTGCAGGTCTACGGTCGGCTCTGACCCGTGTGCAGGTGTACGGTCGGCCCTGACCCGTGTGCAGGTCTACGGTCGCCCCTGACCCGTGTGCAGGTCTACGGTCGCCCCTGACCCGTGTGCAGGTCTACGGTCGGCCCTGACCCGTGTGCAGGTCTACGGTCGGCCCTGACCCGTGTGCAGGTCTACGGTCGGCCCTGACCCGTGTGCAGGTCTACGGTCGGCTCTGACCCGTGTGCAGGTCTACGGTCGGCTCTGACCCGTGTGCAGGTGTATGGTCGGCCCTGAACCGTGTGCAGGTCTACGGTCGGCCCTGACCCGTGTGCAGGTCTACGGTCGGCTCTGACCCGTGTGCAGGTGTATGGTCGGCCCTGAACCGTGTGCAGGTCTACGGTCGGCCCTGACCCGTGTGCAGGTCTACGGTCGGCCCCTGACCCGTGTGCAGGTCTACGGTCGGCCCTGACCCGTGTGCAGGTCTATAGTCGGCCCTGACGCGTGTGCAGGTCTATAGTCGGCCCCTGAAGACACAGACTCTGTGGACAGGTGTCTACTTTAGGAGACATTAGGAGTACTTTCTTAAAGTGACAGGACTAATCTGTGTTCCTCATGGGCACATGACCAATCTGTGGAGGCAGAATTCTTGCTGGTTGCATGGGGATCAAATACTTGCAAATCAATTTATAACCTTTATATAATGTGTTTTTTTCTGGATTTTTTGGTTGATATTCTGTCTCTATCCATTACAATAAACATACCATAAAAATTGTAGAGTCTTCATTTCTTTGTAAGTGGGCAAACATACATAATCAGCAGGTGATCAAATAATTATTTCACACTGTATGCCCGTATGTACGGGGAGTGGCTTGCCATGCAAATCTCACTCGCCATCGCCAATGTTCATTGGCTTGTTTTTTTACCTCTCGAAGGGGATTGGGCTCTCGAGCGAGATCTGTGTCTGTCATTCTGACGTCTCTGTTCCTCCTTTAGGGAACAAGGGTTACATCAGTAACTGAGATGCTCTCATCCAATAGTGTCAGTTCACAAGCTTGCAATTCGAATAAATTCTGATATTTTTTTAAATGTACCGAAGATAAATTGAATAAATATCAGAATTGAATTGAATTGCAAGCTTGTGAACTGACACTATTGGATGAGAACGTCTCAGTTACTGATGTATTTAGATACAGTATATACTGTAAAAAACTGAAGCTGAAGTGAAGCTATAAACTCATGAACCATGTCAGTCGATACATTACTGTAATATTACAGGTTAGGCTTAACAACTTGTTTGATACAAACATTTACATTGCACTTAAGGCAGTTTTTATAATAATAACGTTTTATGTTTATACTCCAATTTGTTGGTGAAAAATAAATAATTTAAAAGCTGGCTGTTATAAAAACTTTTTACATGACGGATTTATTCAAACATTCATTAAATATTGAAGGACACGTGAACTAAAACTATAATGAATTTGTAATATAGTGCATATTTATTGAAATGAGATCAAAATGTGTCATTAAAGAGCCACAAAAACACATTTATGGACTGAATTTAGTGATGAAACTTATGAAAGCTGAGAGTTTATCTCATATTAAAAGTATCAAAGCACAAAGTTTATTGTGATTATTGGATGGCAGGAGCTACAGATCATTTTTAGTGTGTGTGTGTGTGTGTGTGTGTGTGGGTGTGGGTGATGGGTAGGTTTAGGGGTAGGGTTAGTGTGTGTGTGTGTGACGGTTAGGTTTAGGGGTAGGGTTAGTGTGTGTGTGTGTGTGTGTGTGTGGGTGATGGGTAGGTTTAGGGGTAGGGTTAGTGTGTGTGTGTGTGTGGGTGTGGGTGATGGGTAGGTTTAGGGGTAGGGTTAGTGTGTGTGTGTGTGACGGTTAGGTTTAGGGGTAGGGTTAGTGTGTGTGTGTGGGTGTGGGTGATAGGTAGGTTTAGGGGTAGGGTTAGTGTGTGTGTGTGTGTGTGTGTGTGTGATGGGTAGGTTTAAGGGTAGGGTTAGTGTGTGTGTGTGTGTGATGGGTAGGTTTAGAGATAGGGTTAGTGTGTGTGTGTGTGATGGGTAGGTTTAGGGGTAGGGTTAGTGTTTGTGTGTGTGTGTGTGATGGGTAGGTTTAGGGGTAGGGTTAGTGTGTGTGTCTGTGTGTGTGTGATGGGTAGGTTTAGAGATAGGGTTAGTGTTTGTGTGTGTGTGATGGGTAGGTTTAGGGGTTAGGGTTAGTGTGTGTGTGTGTGTGTGTGTTTGTGTGTGTGTGTGTGTGTGTGTGTGTGATGGGTAGGTTTAGGGGTAGGGTTAGTGTGTGTGTGTGTGTGATGGGTAGGTTTAGAGATAGGGTTAGTGTTTGTGTGTGTGTGTGTGTGTGTGTGTGTGATGGGTAGGTTTAGAGATAGGGTTAGTGTTTGTGTGTGTGTGTGTGTGTGATGGGTAGGTTTAGAGATAGGGTTAGTGTGTGTGTGACGGATAGGTTTAGAGATAGGGTTAGTGTTTGTGTGTGTGTGTGTGATGGGTAGGTTTAGAGATAGGGTTAGTGTGTGTGTGTGTGTGACGGATAGGTTTAGAGATAGGGTTAGTGTAAGGGGACAGAATATACACTTTGTACAATATAAAAACATTATGTCTTTGGAGAGTCCCCACAAACAAAGTGAACCAGAGTGTGTGTGTGTGTGTGTGTGTGTGTGTGTGTGTGTGTGAGCTAGCAGAAGTGTCTGAATCCGGACGTTGTGTGTGTCAGGAACAGTAGGATGGTGTTTTGCTGTGTCTCATTGAGAGCGATCCGAGCGTGTGTGGATGAAGCATCCATGTGGAACGTGATTGGCTCGAGTTCTGCTGCTACTGGAACGTGATTGGCTCGAGTTCTGCAGCTAGTGACGCATTAAACAGTAGTTCAGGAGAGGAACATGTGGCCGGATCTGCTCCAGTATGAATCTGATTCCAGGTACGTGATTCTTCCAGAAGTTCAGCCAGAAGAGCCGGTGTTTGCTGTAGTGATGGATGTGTGTCGTGACTGCATGTGTCATGATCATAGATGAGATTAAAACATGCGATCGGCTAAACTGAATCAGTTCTGTTCTTAATGATTGTATCTGAATAATCCTTCAGTTCAACTGTCTGGAAAGAAGAGCTCTGATTGGTGTTCAGCAATTGTCTCTTTACTAGCAGTGCGTTTTGGTCAGTGAAAGGGTTCATGACATGGATTTTAATTTTTTTTTATTATGATCCTTGTGATTCACCTATAATTTTATTAAAGTTTTTTTGCACTAAAAACATATATATATATACACACACACACAGTATATAGATATAGATAGTAGAGGTCGACCGATAGTGGATTTTACCGATATTTAGGTTTGGCCGTTTGAGTCCGTGTGGAGTCCGTCAGAATGACAAGTCAGCTTTATTTATACGGCGCTTTTTACAATACAGAGTGTTTCAAAGCAGCTTTACAGAGATAACAGGAAAGTAATGCAACAAAGTTACCTTAACTAAGTTCTGTGATGGTTCATTTGTGTTGTAAAAAGTTATTAATTTAGTTCAGAAACTGAACACACACCTGTATACTGTATCATTATAATGGATTCTATTTGCTTTTGACGCGACGCTCACATCCAGTGTAGGCAACAGTCGGCCATTAAGCGGTTGAATGCCAGTGGGCGGAGCCTATGGCGCGGTGATGTATAACTATTGGTCGAGGTCTTGCTCTGGAGGCGGGCTTATGCAAACATGACATCACAGATCCCACAATATCAAAACAAGCTGTTTTTGGAGCTTGATTAAATAAATGCTTTGTTTATAATTATGTTTTAAGCTCTGAAACTTGCAGGATGTTTTAATGGTATGAAGACCTCTCATATGTCAAAAAAATCAAGACAGATGTGATTTCTTGTGTTCACGATCCGTTAAAATAAGTGAAGGAATCTGAAGCAGAAAGGAGAGAATATGAGAAAAGAAGCAGAATTACTGTCACGTCAAGTCGAGTCTCCTTCATTTATACAGCGCTTTAACAATATAGATGTTTCACAGCAGCTTTACAGTGATAATAGGAGATTACAGTAACAGAGATTGTTTAGGCTATAAGTTATTGTCCAGATAAAGTTAGTTTTGATTGATTCACTTCCGTTGTAAAGTTGATTAGTTATTAACTTAGCGGCCGCTAACACGACACCGTTCTAACAGAAAATAGAAATTTGAATGTGTTCTGGCCGTTCATTCACACACACACACACACACACACACACACACACACACACACACACACAGTGTTTGAGCTCGAGAACGCAAACTGTGAAACAGGATCCAAGGTGCAAGTTCTGAAAAATGTTGAAAAACGTTATCATCTCTGTGTAAGCTTCAAAAACGTGAATCTGTGAAAACGCTGACGGGCACATGCGTATTAGGCTACCTGTTTAATCTATAGATATGCGCGTTTGAATATATATGTGTGCAGGCGTGTAGTCTTTCTTTACAAAGTGACATCACCAAATGACTTGTCTGGCCTGCATAATACCATACGTTTTTACACATCATCAGATTTACAGTTAATATACGTAACTCCTGAATCAAAAACACATCTGGAATAGACTGTGAATCACATGAAGCCTTTCTGACATTATCAGCATCACATGAGATTTTTTGCGGTCACTAGGACACATTTCTCAATACTGTGGTCACACACAGTTCTCAGTTTGGCACATCAGAGAATTTCACATCCCAAAACTCCCAAAAATATTTATGTATTTATATATTTATTCCTGTGGTGGTATTTAACGTTCTCGAGCTCAAACACTTGTGTATGAATGAACAGCCGGAACACATTAAAGTTTCTGTTTTCTGTTAGAACGGTGTGTGTTAGCGGCCGCTAAGTTAATAACTAATGATCGTTGCGACGGAAGTGAATCAATCAAAACTAACTTTATCTGGACAATAACTTTATTCTAGATCTGCTGTAAAGCCTAAACAATCTCTGTTACTGTAATCTCTATTATCACTGTAAAGCTGCTGTGAAACATCTATATTGTTACAGTCTCTACGCTTTCTGCAGAAGTGTTTGATAAACAGTCTTTATTTGTCCACTGTATAAATGAAGGAGACTCGAGCCCGTGAACGAGCAGTTTCTGCTCTCAGACGTCTGTGCGTCAGTGACTCTGAAGTGTGTTGGGTTTGGGCCACTGGCGTGTGAGGAATGGAACCGTATCTCTGTCGCGGTTGTGAATGTTTGCTGAAAATAGTGTCGGGCGTGTTCAGTTCCGGAAGCTGGGGACGGTCCAGGATCTGTGTTTGTGCGGGAAGCGTGCGGTGACAGATGGTGTGAGGACAGACTGGTGCCGATGCTCACGGTGGACACTGGCTCGTTGTGTGTGTCGACACATCAGCTGAACACACACGAGGAAGAGCTCCTCTGAAACACTCTTCAGATCTGCAGCTAGTGTCAGTTTCACTGAAGAGTCAAACACTAATGCTTTCAACTTCTGACTCAACCAATCACGTGAGTTTGGGGCGGGGCTATCTGTCCGACTGACCAATAGCAGGTGTCACTGGAAGGGGTGTTTTAGAAACCCATGCTTAGGTTTTATATATGCACACTGTGTGTGTGTGTGTGTGTGTGTGTGTGTGTGTGTGTGTGTGTGTGTGAATGTGTTTTCAAAAGTTTGGGGCCAGTAAGAATTTTATTTTTTTGGAAGAAATTAATGCTTTTATTCATCAAGGACGCATTAAATTAACAGTAAAAGTAACAGTAAAGACATTTCTAATGTTACAAAAGTTTCTTTTTTAAATAAAATGCTGTTCTTTTAAACTTTTTATTCATCAAAAAATCTTGAAAAATGATGTCCCCAGTCATGTGATTATTTAGGGGGCGGGACTATCTGTCTGACTGACCAATGACAGACGGGCAGCAGAAGTGTTTGATAAACAGTCTTTATTTGGCCAGTTCCTGTTGGTGACAGAAATGACACGTTTTGCTCTTAAAGCGGTGAACTTCATGGCATGTCAGGGAGCATAACCTCAATAATGCTTTTATTAACTTAGGGTTAGTAATGTTTAGTTTGCAGTGTTTTGAAACTTGCTGCCATTCGGCTGGTGTTCTGAGTGGTTGTCAGGGCGTTGCCATGTGGTTGCTATGCTATAGTAATATATGGTTTGGTTCACAATCATATAAAATTCATCTTTCATTTGTCATTGATTATTTAACAGCAGCTTTAAATGCTTTTCATCCAATCAGATTTCAGATTGTGAATGCTCTGTTTTATGTTAATGATGTTTGAGTCTTCAGGACCTCCAGGTGTTTTTCCTGGAAACTCCATCCATCCTGTTTTTCATTTCTCTGCTAATGCGTTTGTGTTGTGCTGGTCTGTGAATGACGTGAATCACTGTGCTCAAGTCTGTGTGTTGTGTTGTCTGTTGTGTAGTGTTTGTGTTGTCTGTTGTGTTTGTGTTGTGTTTGTGCTGTCTGTTGTCTACTGTTGTCTGTTGAGTAGTGTAGTGTTGTGTTGTCTGTTGTGTGTGTTGTGTTGTCTGTTGAGTAGTGTAGTGTTGTGTGTTGTGTTGTCTGTTGTGTGTGTTGTGTTGTCTGTTGTGTAGTGTTGTGTTGTCTGCTGTGTTGTGTTGTCTGTTGTGTGTGTTGTGTTGTCTGTTGTGTAGTGTTGTGTAGTGTTGTGTTGTGTTGTCTGTTGTGTTGTCTGCAGTGTTGTGTTGTCTGCAGTGTTGTGTTGTATGTTGTGTTTTCTGTTGTGTTGTGTTGTATGTTGTGTTGTCTGCAGTGTTGTGTTGTCTGTTGAGTAGTGTAGTGTTGTGTGTGGTGTTGTGTGTTGTGTTTTCTGTTGTGTAGTGTTGTGTTGTCTGCTGTGTTGTATGTTGTGTTGTCTGCAGTGTTGTGTTGTATGTTGTGTTTTCTGTTGTGTAGTGTTGTCTGTTGTTTTGTGTTGTCTGTTGTGTAGTGTTGTTTTGTCTGTATCGTGTTGTGTAGTTTTGTGTAGTGTTGTGTTGTCTGTTGTGTTGTCTGCAGTGTTGTGTTTTCTGTTGTGTAGTGTTGTCTGTTGTTTTGTGTTGTCTGTTGTGTAGTGTTGTTTTGTCTGTATCATGTTGTGTAGTTTTGTGTAGTGTTGTATGTTGTGGGTTGTGTAGTGTGGTGTAGTTTTGTGTGGTCTGTTGTGTGTTGTGTAGTCTCGTGTTGTCTGTTGTGTTTTTGCCTGTTGTGTAGTTTTTAGTGTAGTGTTGTCAAGTCAAGTCACCTTTATTTATATAGTGCTTTTTACAATACAGATTGTTTCAAAGCAGCTTTACAGAGATAACAGGAAAATAATGTTGTAATAATATGGTTAAATATAAAATGAAATGTCCCCAACTAAGCAAGCCAAAAGCCAATGGCGACAAAGGCGAAAAAGGCGACAATGAAGGAACCAAAACTCCATCAGTGACAGAACGGAGAAAAAAACCTTGGGAGAACCCAGGCTCAGTCTCAGTCCTCCTCTGGCCAAAGAACCAACAGTGTATGATTATGATTTAGGCGGCATAATAGGTCAGAGGTCAGATGGGATCAGAACTTTCACAATATTTATCCAGTTCATCTGGTTGGGTCGGAGTCATCACGCCGGTATGGAGACGAGTTTGTTGAGGTGTCCATGAGGCCTTCACAGTGTTGATGAGGCTGGCACTTCAGGATGCGTTGTCATCATGTCCAGGCGCAGGTCCTTCATCAGATCCGGATACGGCCTGGATCCGGCGGACTGCGGTAAACCTCAGGATAAACAGAGAGACTAATATTAGTGTAGATGCCATTCTTCTTATGATGTAACGAGTACATCAGGATTTATGGGAAGTGTTCCCGGTTCCGGCTGATCTGAACTATGCAGCCTAACATTGAATTATAGAAGTCTATAATGTGTTATGTGTATGCTAAGCCAAAGAGATGTGTTTTTAGTCTAGATTTAAACAGACAGACTGTGTCTGCTTCACGGACAATGTTAGGAAGATTGTTCCAGAGTTTTGGTGCTAAATAGGAAAAGGATCTACCGCCAGCAGTCGATTTAGATATTCTAGGTATTATCAACTGACCAGAATTTTGAGATCGCAATTGACGTGAAGGACTATTATGCGTTAAGAGCTCGCTCAAGTACTGGGGAGCTAAACCATTTAGTGCTTTGTAAGTAATCAGCAATATTGAAATTGATGTCATGAAAGCATTAACTAATTGTTCTGCATTTTTAATTCAGAGCATATGACGTAATTTAAATATATTTTTAAGATGGAAAAATGCGGTTTTACAGATACTAGACACGTGACTTTCAAATGAAAGATTGGTATCAAAGAGCACACACACACACACACACACACACACACACACACACACACACACACACCCAGGTTCCTAGCTGACAACGAGGACTGTTAGTCACATGTTCCTCATGTTAGTCACATGTTCCTCATGTAGGTCACATGTTCCTCATGTCGGTCACATGTTCCTCATGTCGATCACATGTTCCTCATTTTGTCACATGTTCCTCATGTAGGTCACATGTTTCTCATGTTGATCACATGTTCCTCATTTTGTCACATGTTCCTCATGTAGGTCACATATTCCTCATGTAGGTCACATGTTCCTCATGTTGGTCACATGTTCCTGATTTTGTCACATGTTCCTCATGTAGGTCACATGTTCCTCATGTCGGTCACTTGTTCCTCATGTAGGTCACATGTTCCTCACGTTGTTCACATGTTCCTCACGTCGTTCACATGTTCCTCACGTCGATCACATGTTCCTCACGTCGATCACATGTTCCTCACGTCGGTCAAATGTTCCTCATGCCGGTCACATGTTTCTCATGTTGGTCACTTGTTCCTCATTTTTGTCACATGTTCCTCATGTCGGTCACTTGTTCCTCATTTTTTCACTTGTTCCTCATTTTGTCACATGTTCCTCATGTTGGTCACATGTTCCTCATGTTGATCACATGTTCCTCATTTTGTCACATGTTCCTCATGTAGGTCACATGTTCCTCATGTTGGTCACATGTTCCTCATTTTGTTTAAATATATTTTTAAGATGGAAAAATGCGGTTTTACAGATACTAGACACGTGACTTTCAAATGAAAGATTGGTATCAAAGAGCACACACACACACACACACACACACACAGGTTCCTAACTGACAACGAGGACTGTTGGTCACATGTTACTCATGTTAGTCACATGTTCCTCATGTAGGTCACATGTTCCTCATGTCGGTCACTTGTTCCTCATTTTGTCACATGTTCCTCATGTAAGTCACATGTTCCTCATGTTGATCACATGTTCCTCATGTTGATCACATGTTCCTCATGTTGATCACATGTTCCTCATGTTGATCACATGTTCATCATTTTTGTCACATGTTCCTCATGTTGATCACATGTTCCTCATGTTGATCACATGTTCCTCATTTTTGTCACATGTTCCTCATGTTGATCACATGTTCCTCATGTAGGTCACATGTTTCTCATGTTGTTCACATGTTCCTCATGTTGGTCACATGTTCCTCATTTTGTCACATGTTCCTTATATAGGTCACTTGTTCCTCATGTCGGTCACTTGTTCCTCATGTAGGTCACATGTTCCTCATGTTGATCACATGTTCCTCATGTCGATCACATGTTCCTCATATCGGTCAAATGTTCCTCATGTCGATCACATGTTCCTGATTTTGTCACATGTTCCTCATGTAGGTCACATGTTCCTCATGTTGGTCACATGTTCCTTATGTTGGTCACATGTTCCTGATTTTGTCACATGTTCCTCATGTAGGTCACATGTTCCTCATGTCGGTCACTTGGTCCTCATGTAGGTCACATGTTCCTCACGTCGATCACATGTTCCTCATGTCTGTCACATGTTCCTCATGTCGGTCAAATGTTCCTCATGGCGGTCACTTGTTCCTCATTTTTTCACTTGTTCCTCATTTTGTCACATGTTCCTCATTTTGTCACATGTTCCTCATGTTGGTCACATGTTCCTCATTTTGTCACATGTTCCTCATGTAGGTCACATGTTCCTCATGTTGGTCACATGTTCCTCATTTTGTCATGTTCCTCATATAGGTCACATGTTCCTCATGTAGATCACTTGTTCCTCATGTAGATCACATGTTCCTCACGTCGATCACATGTTCCTCACGTCGATCACATGTTCCTCATGTTGGTCACATGTTCCTCATGTAGGTCACATGTTCCCTTATGTTGGTCACATGTTCCTCATGTCGGTCACTTGTTCCTCATGTCGGTCACTTGTTCCTCATGTCGGTCACTTGTTCCTCATTTTGTCACATGTTCCTCATGTCGATCACATGTTCTTGATGTCGGTCACATGTTCCTGATGTCGGTCACATGTTCCTCATGTCGGTCACATGTCGTTCACATGTTCCTCATGTCGGTCACATGTTCCTCATGTCGGTCACATGTTCCTCATGTAGGTCACTTGTTCCTCATTTTGTCACTTGTTCCTCATTTTGTCACATGTTCCTCATGTTGGTCACATGTTACTCATGTAGATCACATGTTCCTCATGTCGGTCACTTGTTCCTCATGTAGGTCACATGTTCCTCATTTTGTCACATGTTCCTCATGTCGGTCACATGTTCCTCATGTCGGTCACATGTTCCTCATGTCGGTCACATGTTCCTCATGTCGGTCACATGTTCCTCATGTCGGTCACTTGTTCCTCATGTCGGTCACTCATGTCGGTCACATGTTCCTCATGTTGGTCACTTGTTCGTTATGTTGGTCACATGTTCCTCATTTTGTCACATGTTCCTCATGTAGGTCACATGTTCCTCATTTAGGTCACATGTTCCTCATGTTGGTCACTTGTTCGTTATGTTGGTCACATGTTCCTGATTTTGTCACATGTTCCTCATGTAGGTCACATGTTCCTCATGTCGGTCACTTGTTCCTCATGTAGGTCACATGTTCCTCACGTTGTTCACATGTTCCTCACGTCGTTCACATGTTCCTCACGTCGATCACATGTTCCTCACGTCGATCACATGTTCCTCATGTCGGTCAAATGTTCCTCATGCCGGTCACATGTTTCTCATGTTGGTCACTTGTTCCTCATTTTTGTCACATGTTCCTCATGTCGGTCACTTGTTCCTCATTTTTTCACTTGTTCCTCATTTTGTCACATGTTCCTCATGTTGGTCACATGTTCCTCATGTTGATCACATCTTCCTCATTTTGTCACATGTTCCTCATGTAGGTCACATGTTCCTCATGTTGGTCACATGTTCCTCATTTTGTTTAAATATATTTTTAAGATGGAAAAATGCGGTTTTACAGATACTAGACACGTGACTTTCAAATGAAAGATTGGTATCAAAGAGCACACACACACACACACACACACACACAGGTTCCTAACTGACAACGAGGACTGTTGGTCACATGTTACTCATGTTAGTCACATGTTCCTCATGTAGGTCACATGTTCCTCATGTCGGTCACTTGTTCCTCATTTTGTCACATGTTCCTCATGTAAGTCACATGTTCCTCATGTTGATCACATGTTCCTCATGTTGATCACATGTTCCTCATGTTGATCACATGTTCCTCATGTTGATCACATGTTCCTCATTTTTGTCACATGTTCCTCATGTTGATCACATGTTCCTCATGTTGATCACATGTTCCTCATTTTTGTCACATGTTCCTCATGTTGATCACATGTTCCTCATGTAGGTCACATGTTTCTCATGTTGTTCACATGTTCCTCATGTTGGTCACATGTTCCTCATTTTGTCACATGTTCCTTATATAGGTCACTTGTTCCTCATGTCGGTCACTTGTTCCTCATGTAGGTCACATGTTCCTCATGTTGATCACATGTTCCTCATGTCGATCACATGTTCCTCATATCGGTCAAATGTTCCTCATGTCGATCACATGTTCCTCATTTTGTCACATGTTCCTCATGTAGGTCACATGTTCCTCATGTTGGTCACATGTTCCTTATGTTGGTCACATGTTCCTGATTTTGTCACATGTTCCTCATGTAGGTCACATGTTCCTCATGTCGGTCACTTGGTCCTCATGTAGGTCACATGTTCCTCACGTCGATCACATGTTCCTCATGTCTGTCACATGTTCCTCATGTCGGTCAAATGTTCCTCATGGCGGTCACTTGTTCCTCATTTTTTCACTTGTTCCTCATTTTGTCACATGTTCCTCATGTTGGTCACATGTTCCTCATTTTGTCACATGTTCCTCATGTAGGTCACATGTTCCTCATGTTGGTCACATGTTCCTCATTTTGTCATGTTCCTCATATAGGTCACATGTTCCTCATGTAGATCACTTGTTCCTCATGTAGATCACATGTTCCTCACGTCGATCACATGTTCCTCACGTCGATCACATGTTCCTCATGTTGGTCACATGTTCCTCATGTAGGTCACATGTTCCCTTATGTTGGTCACATGTTCCTCATGTCGGTCACTTGTTCCTCATGTCGGTCACTTGTTCCTCATTTTGTCACATGTTCCTCATGTCGATCACATGTTCTTGATGTCGGTCACATGTTCCTGATGTCGGTCACATGTTCCTCATGTCGGTCACATGTCGTTCACATGTTCCTCATGTCGGTCACATGTTCCTCATGTCGGTCACATGTTCCTCATGTAGGTCACTTGTTCCTCATTTTGTCACTTGTTCCTCATTTTGTCACATGTTCCTCATGTTGGTCACATGTTACTCATGTAGATCACATGTTCCTCATGTCGGTCACTTGTTCCTCATGTAGGTCACATGTTCCTCATTTTGTCACATGTTCCTCATGTCGATCACATTTCCTCATGTCGGTCACATGTTCCTCATGTCGGTCACATGTTCCTCATGTCGGTCACATGTTCCTCATGTCGGTCACATGTTCCTCATGTCGGTCACTTGTTCCTCATGTCGGTCACATGTTCCTCATGTCGGTCACATGTTCCTCATGTCGGTCACATGTTCCTCATGTCGGTCACTTGTTCCTCATTTTGTCACTTGTTCCTCATTTTGTCACATGTTCCTCCTGTTGGTCACATGTTACTCATGTAGATCACATGTTCCTCATGTCGGTCACTTGTTCCTCATGTAGGTCACATGTTCCTCATTTTGTCACATGTTCCTCATGTCGGTCACTTGTTCCTCATTTTGTCACATGTTCCTCATGTTGGTCACTTGTTCCTCATGTTGGTGACATGTTCCTCATGTTGGTCACATGTTCCTCATGTTGGTCACATGTTCCTCATGTTGGTCACATGTTCCTCATGTTGATCACATGTTCCTCATGTAGGTCACATGTTCCTCATGTCGGTCACATGTTCCTCATGTCGGTCACATGTTCCTCATGTCGGTCACATGTTCCTCATGTCGATCACATGTTCCTCACGTCGATCACATGTTCCTCACGTCGATCACATGTTCCTCACGTCGATCACATGTTCCTCATTTTGTCACATGTTCCTCATGTAGGTCACATGTTCCTCATGTCGGTCACATGTTCCTCATGTCGGTCACTTGTTCCTCATGTCGGTCACTTGTTCCTCATTTTGTCACGTTCCTCATGTCGATCGCATGTTCCTCATGTCGGTCACATGTTCCTCATGTCGGTGACTCACATGTTCCTCATGTCGGTCACATGTTCCTCATGTCGGTCACATGTTCCTCATGTCGGTCACACATGTCGGTCACATGTTCCTCATTTTGTCACATGTTCCTCATGTCGATCACATGTTCCTCATGTCGGTCACATGTTCCTCATTTTGTCACATGTTCCTCATGTCGGTCACATGTTCCTCATGTCGGTCACATGTTCCTCATGTCGATCACATGTTCCTCACGTCGATCACATGTTCCTCACGTCGATCACATGTTCC
Source organism: Gila orcuttii (assembly GCA_026230005.1). Lineage (NCBI taxonomy): Eukaryota > Metazoa > Chordata > Actinopteri > Cypriniformes > Leuciscidae > Gila > Gila orcuttii. The sequence continues at coordinate 483,381 of JAPDVR010000012.1, read as the reverse complement.
TCATTTTGTCACATGTTCCTCATGTAGGTCACATGTTCCTCATGTTGGTCACATGTTCCTCATGTCGGTCACTTGTTCCTCATGTCGGTCACTTGTTCCTCATTTTGTCACGTTCCTCATGTCGATCGCATGTTCCTAATGTCGGTCACATGTTCCTCATGTCGGTCACATGTTCCTCATGTCGGTGACTCACATGTTCCTCATGTCGGTCACATGTTCCTCATGTCGGTCACATGTTCCTCATGTCGGTCACTCATGTCGGTCACATGTTCCTCATTTTGTCACATGTTCCTCATGTCGGTCACGTGTTCCTCATGTCGGTCACATGTTCCTCATGTCGGTCACTTGTTCCTCATGTCAGTCACTCATGTCGGTCACATGTTCCTCATGTCGGTCACATGTTCCTCATGTCGGTCACATGTTCCTCATGTCAGTCACTCATGTCGGTCACATGTTCCTCATGTCGGTCACATGTTCCTCATGTCGGTCACTTGTTCCTCATTTTGTCACTTGTTCCTCATTTTGTCATGTTCCTCATGTTGGTCACATGTTACTCATGTAGATCACATGTTCCTCGTGTCGGTCACTTGTTCCTCATGTAGGTCACATGTTCCTCATTTTGTCACATGTTCCTCATGTCGGTCTTATGTTCCTCATGTAGGTCACATGTTCCTCATGTAGGTCACATGTTCCTCATGTCGGTCACTTGTTCCTCATTTTGTCACATGTTCCTCATTTTGTCATGTTCCTCATGTTGGTCACATGTTACTCATGTAGATCACATGTTCCTCTTGTCGGTCACTTGTTCCTCATGTAGGTCACATGTTCCTCATTTTGTCACATGTTCCTTATGTCGGTCTTATGTTCCTCATGTAGGTCACATGTTCCTCATGTCGGTAACATGTTCCTCATGTCGGTCACATGTTCCTCATGTCGGTCACATGTTCCTCATGTAGGTCACGTGTTCCACCAGCTGCCGCCGCCCACCGGCCCACAATCCCTCCAATTCCTGCAGACTTTCAGTAAGGGATCTATGATGTTTCTACTAAAATAATAATACTATTAATAATAATACACATTAAATGTTTAAAGTTTGATGAATTCAATTAATTTAAAATAAATGAAACCATTTGTAAAGACTCAGGGGCGGATCTAATCCGTGGGGAAATTTGCATATCATAATTAATAATTGGTAATTAATAATTATTCATACATGTTTGGATTAGATCAGTCTTACATGTTAATAAATCTCCCGCTAAGGGATGATGTGTCATTTTACCTGCATGCATGCATGTGTATCCCTGCAATTAACCACAAGTTGATTGTAATTAATTACACGGACCACGTCTTACAAAACAGGCAAAATTAATTAGCTCAATTGTCAGAATAATAATTGTGGGGATCCACAATATCATCCTACTTTATAGGATTTCAGGAAACGCAATTCTGTGGCCACTAGAATTGGGTTTTCTGCCCTATAAACCAAATACTCTTTAAAGTATCTTTAATTTGTAAAGCTTGTAGCTTAAGTTAGACCTTTGGCACTTAAGGGACTTGGAAAATGAGCAGAGGCAGTACATCAATCAAATGAATATAATGAATTTAATAAGGCAGAACTAATTATGTATTTACTACGTTACAGGAATACATGTATTTACAAACATTAACAGACAATGACAACAACGCGGGGCGTTTGGACAATGGATACACGTGTGTGAGAGAGAGAGAGGGAGAGGGAGAGGGAGTGAGAGAGAGAGCATTGGCAACATTCACCCTGACAGTCACCTGTCTGTAACAACACGAAAACATCATCTTAATGCTTCTTAGAAGCTCTATAAAGAGATATACTTGCACAAGTTTCACGGTCTCCCTGTGTAGCGGCATTCCTGCACGGCCCTGTCTGGCCGAGTTCGGAGTCCTTTAGGAAGCGTCACGTGGTGCTTCTTGGCGCGCGTGTTGAACGGAGGTTCAAAGTCTTTGGGGTAACATTACCAAAGGAAAATAGTTCGGCTAAGTTCGTTTCACTTCGTGGAAGTGAACAGAGTCGACTACGGAAAACAAAACTTTGACTAACAAAGAAAAGAAATAAAGATCTCTACGGTGAAATCACGCGGAGTTAACGTTACATCTTTGCATGGCTGGTGAAGAAGCGCGCGTGCGTCTCTCGGTCCGGCGCGTCACGTGGTCAGATGCGCGTGTTTCTCCTTCAAAGCGAGCGCGCGCTCGTTTAAAGGTCCCTTGTGGATGGATTTGCTGAATAGATATGTCACGCGGTGTTCGTTTCACTCGTCGATTGGAATTAAACACGGAGACTTATCTAAGACTGAAATACACAAACTAAACTAGAAACAAATAAAAGAAAGGCGAAGAGCTCGCCCGGAGGCGAGACGTTACATTATGACACGAGGACCAGAGAAGTAAGAGGGGGATAAACTGGTATTCAGTCCTTTTGAAGACCTGACGTTTCCGCCTTCTTTTGGAAGAGGGTCCAATCAGGAGCTGTCCCTTTGGAGGGAATTTTTATGATCCTTTGTGTTCTAACCAGGCAATTAAATCTCTAGTTTCATTGGGTGTTTAAGAGAAGAATCTTCACAATTCTTATAATACTAATGTGTCACAAAGTTTAGCAAAATGTAATGTCAATTAACAAATGGGGAATGAAAATTGGAGTTTATCGAGACCAAACTTGCCACAAATGGATTTGGTTAAACATTAGTTGGCAAAGTTTGAAACATTATCCCATTAGAGTTGTCGAGAAACATGGACCAAACCACAAAAAGGCAACTCATGAAATAGGGAACTTAGATACATTGTTCATACAATTCTCAAATGGATATATAATAGCATATATATATGAATGCAGGATTCATTTCTCCTCCTTGGTTAGAATTCAGAGAGAGCCACAGTTCTGTGAACATTCCTTTGGGTCGTAAACACTGTTATCTAAGAACTCCAGTGATGTTAGTTTTGGTCTCTTTTCACTCCAAAGATGGAAAACATAGTAAACTATATTTTACTGGATATTACTGTACGTATTCTGATTGATCACACCGAAAGCATTCTGGAGGTGTCCAGAACTATGTGTACAAGTTATGAGAATAGACAGTTATATTTAAAAATGCCTAATGAAGGTATTTATAATTCACTTTAAGCTACGATAAAATCATAGTCATTCCAATGTGGCATGGGCAAATGGACACACATAAAAACACATTGAATATATCTGGTTAAATGTCTTTTAAAAAGAGAAGTTTCTTTTGGATCCTTCTTTGGGACATTCCAGTCAGTCATAAAAATGTCTCGTAACTGGACACCACGCTCTGTCCTGAGCGGGCTTCACTTGTGGGGGATGCGTGTGTGGTTGTGAGTGTGTGTGTGTGTGTGTGTGTATATGTTAATTTACATCCAGGCTTTTTGGGCCTGAAGGCTTTGGGATTTTCGCTAGGATGTATTTAGTTATTCAGATTCACCTCGCCCAGTCCCTACAGTCCCCCTTTTTGTCTGATGAAGTCCCTGTGTGGACTTAATCGGACAACAATCATCACAATGGACGGATGAAAGGTGAATCATGATGATCGGGTAGCAGGTGCTGTTAGGGCCGAGGGCTCAGCTTGATGAGGTTCAGTGCGGCCTCTGGCGTGGTGCCCTCTTTCGGAGGGTGCCGTGAGCTTGGCTGTGGATGTTCGCATCTCGTTGAGTCTCCTGTATAGGATGAAGGCCAAGCCCAGTGTCAGGGTGTGGCTGAGTACCTTAGAGCTACACAGCGCAGTGTCCACTGTGGTCCAGGCCTGGACAACAGGTGGGGTAGTCAAGTAGAGCAGTTGAGACAAAGCTCGGAGGGCTGTGTTGATAGACGCAATGTCAATTCGCTGGGACCCCCCTTTCGCAGACCACAACTCCCGTTCTGGAGTTAGGGTGAAAGTGTGGTTCCTGGAGAAGGATGGGATTTCCAGTTCTAATTTGTACTCTTTGCTTGGTACCATGCCAGGTCGTCAAGGTGAAGGATGGCGCCTTTCGGTACTTGGATTCACATGCTCTGGTGGAGCGAGGTGACACAGGTGTCAGTGTCATTCTGGTCGTAATTGAGTGCAGCTGTGCGCACAGAAGTGTTAACGAGCCCTGTCACCTACAATCTCTGCTTGGGTCTCGATGACTTAAGTGCGAGGCTTAGCTTCGGCAGGGCAGCGGGTGTCGCTGATCTGCAGCCTGCAGATTCCGTCAGTGTTGTCTCTGAGGAAGGGTTTGTTAGGGCAGAGATAGTGAGTGTCTTTGGTCAGTGTGCACCTGTGTGGATTCGGAGCTGGGGACAGCTTAGTGTCGCTGTCGTGCAAGTCAATCACGTACGGCGTGCGGATCTTGATGTGAGTGTTACCTTTCAGAATCTGACATTGACAATGTTCTTGAGCCGGTGGATTCGGCTTGACTGTGATGGGTAAGTTCAGGAGAAAGCCCCCTTTTCTCTGCTTGTGGTACACGCAGAGTGGGCTGGCACTAACCAGTGAGTAGGCAAGGTGTATTTGTAGAGAGTCAGCTGGCGTGGTGATGGCGGAAGCCAGCACGGTTTGCACAAGGCTTAAGGGTATCAGGTGCGGTGGAATTCTACCCATAGCTAGGCTGTCAATGGAGTTCACCTCCGGCCGCGTGTCTGTCATCAGGGCTGTTACCAGCTGAGTTTGAGCAAAGTCATTCTGGAAGACAGTAAACAGCTGTTTCATGGAGTTCACTGTCTGGGTCAGCAGAACGCTGTGAATGTTGAAAATTACCACAATTCCCTTTAGTGTCTTGTCGATGGTCTGCAGGGGTGCACTCTGTGTTGTGAGTTGCTCTTTTATCTGTGGAATCTCAGTCTGAATTTTTGCTGCATGCCGCCTCACGGTGGCTAGGTTCACTGTATTCGCACTGGACATACAAGTGTTAAACAGAGTGGCGGCGGCTCCGGGCAAAGCTCCCCGGAACTGTTTGGAGCGGTGGTTGTGTCCACCTAACTTCGCTTGTGTGATAGTCATTTTCTCAAGTTGGCTGAGCATGTGCATCGGCCCCGGCGTGAGTGAGGGAGTCTGTCCATCGGGCACCTGCCCAGCGGTATTTGGGCTACTGCGCTGGCGTAGGGTGTCCTGTAAACATTGCAGGGGTCGAGACGAACATGAACTTTCTGGGTGTGGGTCCTGAAGTTGGTAGTCAGGAGTCCCGGTTGTTCCCTCAGGATGGTGCCTGATGCCGGGCCTGGGGAGATGCTGTTCAATGGCGGTGGCTGCCCTCTGGTTGGCCGAAGGCCAACAGCTGGTGAACCACAGCAGCATCCTGGTAAAGTGAAAGGGAGAGAGAGAGAGAGAGAGAGAGAGAGAAAGGGAGGAAAAATTTCAGCAGGTGTTGTCCTTGGTTGGCTTGGACAGTCTTTTTCACGCCGGTATGCCACTTGCTTCGGTGTCTTGCAAGTGTCTCTGGTGCTGCGGTGTACAGCACATGGTGCATCATGGGCATACATTGGCATGACCCCCCTTTTGCACTGTGGCATTACAAGCTGTGGCGCAGTGATGGCATCAGGTGCAGAACGCTGAATGTTGTCTTGTGCAACCAGCATGTGCAAGGTGTATTGCAGGTGTCTGGGGCACCGGTCGTCGGTGGGTTCAGACGGCATTCGTGGGTGGTTGGAGGGGTTAGAGGTGGTTTCTCATAGTGTCCATTGGTTTGTCATAGTCTTTGGTAAGCTGGAAGGTTGGGGTCAGGTTAAGCAGAGGCTCTGTGACACTTTGGCACACTTGTGGTGAGAGACTAATGCATGACCCTAAAAGTTCAGAACCACTGTTTAATGGGTTCGCTAGATATGTAGCATAAAGTTAGGTGCTTCATGTGTATCTAGCTAGTGATGTGTCTCTTGTATCTTTATCATCTTAGCTGTGGATGTTAGGAGGCTAAGACTTGTGTGGTTCCTAGAGTGTTTCCTGGAAGGGGCATAGCCGAGATGAAATAAATGACTTAAGATGGTTCTTATGACTAAATTATTTCTCTGGACTTAAATGGTGGTTCACTACGGCTTGACGAAGTGAAGGATAGGAGGAAAAGAGACAGCTTTCCTATTCAAATTATGCTTATTATCAATCCTCAGGACTATAGTTATGCCCTAGTAATTGTTGAAATTACTTGTGTTGCAGGGTCACAAAAATGAGTGCACTTGTTGAAAATAAACACAATCACAAATAAAGGTGTCTCTGTTTCCTTTCTGGGCCCAAAGGGAAATGGAACCACATTCGAACAAGAGAGGAAATGGAATTAAATCATATAGATGACCGAATAGACAAGGGAATAGCTGACTGCCATTATTATCAAAGTGGAAATAAAAAATAAAAAAAATAAAGTAATCAAAACAGCGGTAATGATCTGAATGTGAGAATAATCAGTAGCACTAGTGACTAAACTTTGGGTTTGTCTGGACCAACACTCCATAGTGGGTTACAGCGGTTGCGTGTTCAAGACCACACTGTGTGTGTCCCTTCAAAGGTTTAATCAACATGCTGATGGAAATTCTCATTACTATACGAATTCTTCTCTAGCTACACAGTTTACATGTAGTTAAACTTAAGTTTAATTGACAGGGCATCTGCAAATTTAACCTACAGCGCTCAGCCAGGACTATGCCTAACTAGTGAAGGTGAAATTTAGCTGAGAAGAACTGAAAGTACGGAAAGTGAAGAATTAGAAACCCTAACTGGGGTTAAAGAAAGTATTCTAGAATACTTTGCACTGTGTAAACAAAAGCTGTAATTAAGGCTTCAAGTGAATGATGCTAACTGCTAATTGTAGAAGTTATTATTTAGCTTAGCCTAAGCTGGATGAATGCTAGGTTAGCTTAGCCACCTAGGCTGGTTTGTTTACAAAGTGACATCACAAGTTAGCACTTCCTGTGACCAGTTGTTGTCATGGGAACCAGAGCATGTCAGAACAATTCAACAGTACCTGAAGAATGTCTACACATTTTACTGAGTTATGCATGTTTAAACGGGTTAAAAGGGGGCGCCTATACTCTAAGTCTTTCAAGAACTTGATGTTACATTCAGTAAAATGCAAATGTGTTTTGGCATTTGCTAATTTTACTCATGGAACTCTTCTCTTTACTTTACACAACTTATTCTATTTGGTTACAGAGTGAGGAAATAGATTTGCTGTAAGTCAAAGCTTGTCTAAGCCTATATAGTTACGTCCCTCTCATGCATAAATGCTGACTTTTCAGCGAATGAACAGTTTTGATCGCAAGGTAGCTCTCTGTTTGTAGATGCAGCCAAAATTTAGGTGAATTACATCAATCTAACAATAATTTGTAAGGCCTTTACATTGTAGAAAGGGGAGCATCACCCAGGTCTACATATATATAACTCTGTCCTGGGCTTTCTTTGTCAGACACAGGTTTAGTCATACTGCAATTTGGATTTCTTTTTAACCAAAGCAGAATAGATATCGGTACCGATTAGAGGCTGCTGAAATGAGATTCCTTTGTCACACAGACTTACGCTTTACGGCTGAACTTACTGATATTAGTTGGAAATCTAAGACTCTTTCACTTAAAGTAGAGATGTCAATTCCAGCTATCGTTTTATCTGCATTTAGACAAGCCAGCGATCAAAAATGCGTATTGCACGTTGTGTTGTAGTTGGATCGCAAAGATCAAATGCACGCCTGTAGGTTAACAGTAGTTTAAGGCTCAGGTGGTTTTACTACACTCTGACGCCAGGGTGACGTATGCCCTATTTGGAGCTAGTGTTTGCTGTAACCCTTCATTGTCAGGAAACCTAATGTTTAGCAGTGCTAATTCAACCAGCATCTAGAAACTGTTTGTTTTAAAAGAGTCGTGCAAAGTCTGTTGGCCGTTGAGATTTACACGCCCATTTAAGATTCTTTTACATCAGTAAAATTCTAATTTTACGAATGCAGAGTCTTGCAACTCTTTGAGCACACATTTTCATCTACTTCTAAAAGTTCTATGTCCTATGCTGATCAGGGACCTTTTTAGCAGAGTCTTGCACTGTGTTCGTGCAGTGTCTTCTGGTTTTGCAGTTCAAAATCATTGGGGTTTTAGGAATTCTTTCTGAGGAGGCCTTTTGTGTTAGAGGCCTTCTGCATTAGGTCACGCATCGTTCAAGTGGGCATTGCGTGGTCTTTGGCGAGCTGGAAGGTGCAGGGTAGCGAACTTGAACCTTGACTTGGTGGTGAGGCTGTGTACCCATGGATGGCTGCTGGAGTTCCGGGGAACTCTGTGATTTTGGAGTCTGGCTTTGTTGTAGTTCTCGTGACCTCTGTGACCGGAGGGGGCGGGGTTCTTGAACTTGGGCCCAGACGGCCAGGTGTTTATAAGTCTAATAAAAGCTCAGAGCAGTCTAGCAGGTCTTTGCCAGTCAGAAAGGGGTACGTGTCCATTTGTGAGATGTACACCGGGTGGGTAGGACTCAAAGGACCAGTTGTCAGGTACATGGGAGCTCTCTGTTCGAGCCGGAGGTCGTTCTGGCTATACGACTGCACGTTCAGCTCACACATTTGGGGTGTAAGAGTTTGATCTTAGCTTTAGCACTGAGTCTTTCAAAGAGTTGAGCTGACATTAGAGTGAGGTCTGAGCCGGTGTCTACCAGGGCTTCAAGGCTCACCTCATTGTCTAGAGTGATGGGTAGGTAGAGTTTCCGGGCCCACCCCCTTTTGATCAGGTTCCCCAGGAGTCTTGGCGTAGGGGCTGGTGTGGTGATCGATGGGCGGTTAGGGCCGGTCTCATGTGGTTTGCTGCGGAGGCAGGTAGCCAAAACATGGGAACTTGTGCCGTCTGGCTCAGACTGGGCAGCTGTCAGCTGTGGTGGCTGGGTGATGCTGTCATTTTGTGATGTGACAGTTAGCTCTGTGCTCTGAGGCTGACGAGCAGTGTTCTGGTGGCCTGGTTCAGGTCTTACGCTTAGACATAGGATGTCTGTCTCGTCCCTCTTGTCTCCTTCGGAAAGTCTTTTGTGAAGAAGCTCTTTCAGCGACTTCAGGGTCTCGGCTGTCTCAGATGTGGCGGCACTGTTTTTTTCTGATGGGGGTTCAGACTTGTGCTTACCAGTGGCATGTCGAGAGTAGTTCTGCTCTGGGCTGTCTGGACTTGCTGGTCTGGTCGATGGGGCTCGGCTCTTTCTGGGCCATTGGTCGGTTTCCCATGTGGCTCCACCTTCTGGGTGGTCGGGTGGTTGTTGCAGGTCCCAGAATCTGTCAAAGCGTTCGCTTTGGTGTCTTGGACGAACACCATCGCAGTAGTGCTGCCCTCTGTTGGCCTGGAACGGTCTTGACTCTCTGTAAACAGGGCTATGGTGTTGTGGGGCGCCCTCTAGTGGCATGTCTGCGTAGGGTTCAGAGACAGAGTAGATTGTGGGGTTTTTTAAAGTCTTTCCGGACATAGTCTTTTGCTTGGTGTAAGCTTCTCTTAGCTGTTGAGTAGTCATGCTATGTGGGCAGGCCAGGAGGACTTGGTGATGACTCACTGTGGGGTGCAGATTTCGGAGAACAGAGTTCTGGAGTTGAAATCATCCTCCATGCCGGCTGATTGAGGTCCATGGCTGTGATTAGTTGTTGGTCTGATTCTGGATCAGAGACTTCTTTAATGAAGGCCTGCCGCAGCGGCTGGTAGTCTATAAGAGTGTTTCAACTCTGTGGGAAAAATGTCAAGTTCACGTTTGAGATCTTATCTCTGCTGAACGAGCTTGTGGATGGTAACATGGGCCTCTTGCGAGCTTCTTTCGCAGGCCGTGGCTTTCGAGTCTCTTTAAGTTCAGTCTCTGCTCTTTGCAAGCGGCTTCACTTGGTCGGAGTTTCTCGTTGAGTTCCTCTCTGGTTCTTTTCTCTGTCTGTGTCGATGAAGATCAGACAGGGCAGTTTGAAGTCTTTCCACTTCTTTCTGTAGCTCGGGGTCGTTGTCATCCTCGGCTTGCATCCTCAGCGTTGCAATTTCGTGCTCCAGGGCGATGCGGCTCCTTTTGTGGAGACGTGCTTGTGCGATGGGCTGGGCAAGCGAGGTTTTGACGTGTCTGGCCGGTCTTTGTCGTGGGAGCTTTGGCTTGGTTTGTGCGCCATTAGCTTGTCCACGTCTGCGATGCTCGTGGCTCGGGGCTCTGACTCACTGGCGACCTTGGGCAGGAATAGAGGTGTCATGACTCTCATCAATGTCTCCAGGTGGTCCCAGCGGGTTGTGGGACTGTAGGACCGGAACATACTGGCTTCACTGTGGGCGAGAGGAACACAACACACGCAGAGAGAGACCAGTGCAATTTCGTTCTACGTTTAACGAGCTATAATACGGGCTATGCCGTGTGTGAAAATTTTGGTTAACTGATGCAGACAGTTAAATCATTCGGTGGGACAATTTGGGTAGGTCAGCATGGGCCTGAATAAAGATTTTTATTTTTTTTTTTTTAACGGGGCAGTAGCTTAGGGGTCACCTGTTGATGCTACCGGCTTGGTTGTCAAGCTATTATTCGGCGTTCCTTGTTGTCTCAGATAGGTTCTGTCTCTAGGTGAACTGAAAGGAACAGAGCACAACAGAAAAGAGCAATGGCAAGATAGCAAAGTTTGAAGTAACATGCAACCATCCAAGATGGAAAGGTCTGTAATGAAATGGCGTTAATAGTACACAGGAAGTGTTACAGGGGAAGAGGAGGCCTAAGCCTGCGGTTTGTGGCTCGGAGAGGAGAAGGGAGCCAAACACTTCAATGACCGGGGGAATCTCTAGATTCTGTGGCAAATACTAAGTGGATGGATTTAATACCTTTTCTAGTTTCCCTGGGGTGAAATGAGGTCATTCGGGTTGGAGTCAGCACCGTGGTTGGTCTCTCTGTCGTCCCCAAACACTTGACAGCAGTGTCCCGGGCCCTTCCGCATGTCTGTACCGATGTGCGCCCTCTCGCGCAACTTGACTTTGAACACAACCGGCAGTGCCAAATTGGTGATGTCGTGTTGCGGGCCGCACCAACAGAGAGACACAGGAAAGTCCGGGACTCGCTTAGTCAGCGCTGGTGACGCAGGTCAGACGAACCAGCATGCTGGACCCCCAAGCAGAGATGACTGTCAAATCACCACAGCACGCGAGAAATTTCTACCTACAAACACAGAACAGGTTGAAGGACAAGTGAACCTCAACGTGAATTAAAGCTCTCTCTATCTAAATCAAATTGAGTGTCTATTTTTTTCGTAGAAAAATCAAAGGCAACGGCTTTACTAGAATTATGGTACAAACAAAAAGGGAATTATGACAATGTTAATTATCAGAACAACCTAGCCTCCATTCAGAGAAGAGATTAAGTGCAGCAGGAAGAGCACGGGAGGAAGCAAGCTGTAGTGGCGCGTTTGGGCCACAAAGGGTTTGGGCCACTTCCTCTTAGTGGTCAACCTGGCTGACAGAGAACTTGATTTAAATTGCATTCAAACGGGTTTAAATACAATTCAAATCAAGCGTATGCATAGATGCTGAGTAACTTCTAGAATAGTAAGGATATCGTTGTCATAACGTATCAAATCAAAATTATTAAAAATAATTTGAAGAAGGAAATATAGAAGTAAAGCCATAAAACCATTCCCAACAGGAAAGGAGACTTAATTCAAATTGATCTTGAAATTTGTTTGTTTCAAACCAAATTTGAATAAGTGTAGGAAATTAAAGGTTGGCATTATATTTGATGATGATCACGACTACGGTGAGGTATCAATGATAATGACCAAAATAAAACCAACTGGGAGAAAGCCACTTCAGAACAGAATCATGTTAGTGAAACTGGAACTTGCACATGCATTGAAAGTTAGAAACACATTTTCAGAAATTCACTGGGAAAATCTGAAATTGTTTAGGAAAGGATGACCTTGTTACCAGTGTCCACACGATGGCGACATTTCGTTCATGCAGGATGAAATCAGGGGGGGACGGAGCGTAATTCGAGAACTGTCAAGCACTTAGGCCTCAAGGCTGTCCTCTAGTGTTTGTCAGCGGAATAACATTCAGTGTGATTAAAATTTGAGCGTGCAGACGCTTTGTTTTCTGTAGTGGTCACACTTATCAAAATTAAATCTCAGCGGATTTTTTTTTTTTTTGTTATATTTCACAAGCACCTTTGGCAGGAATTTTTTTGTAGAAGACAGGAATTATACGTCTGTCGGTTGGATCCAAATAACATTTATCAAATAGCACTTATGATTTAAAATGTTTGTTTTTTTAGGTTTTGGATTTTTTTTTTTTTTTTTTTTCGGTGCTATATTTTAACAACAAGTCTTGCAGGAATTTTTTTTTTCTCTGCGCTGTGTAGAAGAAAACAGGAATTATACGTCTGTCGGTTGGATCCAAATAACATTTATCAAATAGCACTTATGATTTAAAATGTTTTTAGGTTTTGATTTTGTTTTTGATTTTTTTTACATTTTAACAAACACGTGCGTCTTGCAGGAAATGTTTTTTCCTCTGCGCTGTGTAGAAGAAAACAGGAATTATACGTCTGTCGGTTGGATCCAAATAACATTTATCAAATAGCACTTATGATTTAAAATGTTTTTAGATTTTGGATTTTTTTTCTGTGCTACATTTCAACAAACACGTGCGTCTTGCAGGAAATGTTTTTTCCTCTGCTCTGTGTAGAAGAAAACAGGAATTATACGTCTGTCGGTTGGATCCAAATAACATTTATCAAATAGCACTTATGATTTAAAATGTTTTTAGGTTTTGGATTTTTTTTCTTTTTCGGTGCTATATTTTAACAACACGTCTGGCAGGATTCTTCGCTGCGCTGTGCAAAGAAAACAGGAATTTGTCGTCTGTTTTTCGACTCCCATAACATATATCAAATAGCACTTATGATTAAATATGCTTTAGGTTTTTACACTTGAGTAGCTACGTCAATGTTTAACCAGGAGTTTATCGTTAATCTAACGATTATAATATAAGGCCTTTTTAAGAATAGTGAAAGAGCATCGTTTCAATAACTCTTGTCTTCACCCTGACAGAAGAACATCGTTCGGACAGGGGAGTTTAACATTAAAAATGTCGTCGCTCAAAAGAGGTTTCTTCGTCTTTTGTAGGACAAATTTAATACTATGAAACTATGAAACTGCAGTTTACTTTTTAGTTTTGCTGAACTGAAAGCGGCTTTTTGCCTTCAGTCAGCCGGTGAGTTCGCATTGCGTTCGCTCACTCGAGGCGCACGTACAATATTAAATCACAATATAGACATAGATTGAAACTGAATTTGCTCATAAACAAGTTTAAAGTGTGCCTGGATTCTCCACCAATTATGTAAAGACTCAGGGGCGGATCTAATCCGTGGGGAAATTTGCATATCATAATTAATAATTGGTAATTAATAATTATTCATACATGTTTGGATTAGATCAGTCTTACATGTTAATAAATCTCCCGCTAAGGGATGATGTGTCATTTTACCTGCATGCATGCATGTGTATCCCTGCAATTAACCACAAGTTGATTGTAATTAATTACACGGACCACGTCTTACAAAACAGGCAAAATTAATTAGCTCAATTGTCAGAATAATAATTGTGGGGATCCACAATATCATCCTACTTTATAGGATTTCAGGAAACGCAATTCTGTGGCCACTAGAATTGGGTTTTCTGCCCTATAAACCAAATACTCTTTAAAGTATCTTTAATTTGTAAAGCTTGTAGCTTAAGTTAGACCTTTGGCACTTAAGGGACTTGGAAAATGAGCAGAGGCAGTACATCAATCAAATGAATATAATGAATTTAATAAGGCAGAACTACTTATGTATTTACTACGTTACAGGAATACATGTATTTACAAACATTAACAGACAATGACAACAACGCGGGGCGTTTGGACAATGGATACACGTGTGTGAGAGAGAGAGAGGGAGAGGGAGAGGGAGTGAGAGAGAGAGCATTGGCAACATTCACCCTGACAGTCACCTGTCTGTAACAACACGAAAACATCATCTTAATGCTTCTTAGAAGCTCTATAAAGAGATATACTTGCACAAGTTTCACGGTCTCCCTGTGTAGCGGCATTCCTGCACGGCCCTGTCTGGCCGCGTGCGGAGTCCTTTAGGAAGCGTCACGTGGTGCTTCTTGGCGCGCGTGTTGAACGGAGGTTCAAAGTCTTTGGGGTAACATTACCAAAGGAAAATAGTTCGGCTAAGTTTGTTTCACTTCGTGGAAGTGAACAGAGTCGACTACGGAAAACAAAACTTTGACTAACAAAGAAAAGAAATAAAGATCTCTACGGTGAAATCACGCGGAGTTAACGTTACATCTTTGCATGGCTGGTGAAGAAGCGCGCGTGCGTCTCTCGGTCCGGCGCGTCACGTGGTCAGATGCGCGTGTTTCTCCTTCAAAGCGAGCGCGCGCTCGTTTAAAGGTCCCTTGTGGATGGATTTGCTGAATAGATATGTCACGCGGTGTTCGTTTCACTCGTCGATTGGAATTAAACACGGAGACTTATCTAAGACTGAAATACACAAACTAAACTAGAAACAAATAAAAGAAAGGCGAAGAGCTCGCCCGGAGGCGAGACGTTACATTATGACACGAGGACCAGAGAAGTAAGAGGGGGATAAACTGGTATTCAGTCCTTTTGAAGACCTGACGTTTCCGCCTTCTTTTGGAAGAGGGTCCAATCAGGAGCTGTCCCTTTGGAGGGAATTTTTATGATCCTTTGTGTTCTAACCAGGCAATTAAATCTCTAGTTTCATTGGGTGTTTAAGAGAAGAATCTTCACAATTCTTATAATACTAATGTGTCACAAAGTTTAGCAAAATGTAATGTCAATTAACAAATGGGGAATGAAAATTGGAGTTTATCGAGACCAAACTTGCCACAAATGGATTTGGTTAAACATTAGTTGGCAAAGTTTGAAACATTATCCCATTAGAGTTGTCGAGAAACATGGACCAAACCACAAAAAGGCAACTCATGAAATAGGGAACTTAGATACATTGTTCATACAATTCTCAAATGGATATATAATAGCATATATATATGAATGCAGGATTCATTTCTCCTCCTTGGTTAGAATTCAGAGAGAGCCACAGTTCTGTGAACATTCCTTTGGGTCGTAAACACTGTTATCTAAGAACTCCAGTGATGTTAGTTTTGGTCTCTTTTCACTCCAAAGATGGAAAACATAGTAAACTATATTTTACTGGATATTACTGTACGTATTCTGATTGATCACACCGAAAGCATTCTGGAGGTGTCCAGAACTATGTGTACAAGTTATGAGAATAGACAGTTATATTTAAAAATGCCTAATGAAGGTATTTATAATTCACTTTAAGCTACGATAAAATCATAGTCATTCCAATGTGGCATGGGCAAATGGACACACATAAAAACACATTGAATATATCTGGTTAAATGTCTTTTAAAAAGAGAAGTTTCTTTTGGATCCTTCTTTGGGACATTCCAGTCAGTCATAAAAATGTCTCGTAACTGGACACCACGCTCTGTCCTGAGCGGGCTTCACTTGTGGGGGATGCGTGTGTGGTTGTGAGTGTGTGTGTGTGTGTGTGTGTATATGTTAATTTACATCCAGGCTTTTTGGGCCTGAAGGCTTTGGGATTTTCGCTAGGATGTATTTAGTTATTCAGATTCACCTCGCCCAGTCCCTACAGTCCCCCTTTTTGTCTGATGAAGTCCCTGTGTGGACTTAATCGGACAACAATCATCACAATGGACGGATGAAAGGTGAATCATGATGATCGGGTAGCAGGTGCTGTTAGGGCCGAGGGCTCAGCTTGATGAGGTTCAGTGCGGCCTCTGGCGTGGTGCCCTCTTTCGGAGGGTGCCGTGAGCTTGGCTGTGGATGTTCGCATCTCGTTGAGTCTCCTGTATAGGATGAAGGCCAAGCCCAGTGTCAGGGTGTGGCTGAGTACCTTAGAGCTACACAGCGCAGTGTCCACTGTGGTCCAGGCCTGGACAACAGGTGGGGTAGTCAAGTAGAGCAGTTGAGACAAAGCTCGGAGGGCTGTGTTGATAGACGCAATGTCAATTCGCTGGGACCCCCCTTTCGCAGACCACAACTCCCGTTCTGGAGTTAGGGTGAAAGTGTGGTTCCTGGAGAAGGATGGGATTTCCAGTTCTAATTTGTACTCTTTGCTTGGTACCATGCCAGGTCGTCAAGGTGAAGGATGGCGCCTTTCGGTACTTGGATTCACATGCTCTGGTGGAGCGAGGTGACACAGGTGTCAGTGTCATTCTGGTCGTAATTGAGTGCAGCTGTGCGCACAGAAGTGTTAACGAGCCCTGTCACCTACAATCTCTGCTTGGGTCTCGATGACTTAAGTGCGAGGCTTAGCTTCGGCAGGGCAGCGGGTGTCGCTGATCTGCAGCCTGCAGATTCCGTCAGTGTTGTCTCTGAGGAAGGGTTTGTTAGGGCAGAGATAGTGAGTGTCTTTGGTCAGTGTGCACCTGTGTGGATTCGGAGCTGGGGACAGCTTAGTGTCGCTGTCGTGCAAGTCAATCACGTACGGCGTGCGGATCTTGATGTGAGTGTTACCTTTCAGAATCTGACATTGACAATGTTCTTGAGCCGGTGGATTCGGCTTGACTGTGATGGGTAAGTTCAGGAGAAAGCCCCCTTTTCTCTGCTTGTGGTACACGCAGAGTGGGCTGGCACTAACCAGTGAGTAGGCAAGGTGTATTTGTAGAGAGTCAGCTGGCGTGGTGATGGCGGAAGCCAGCACGGTTTGCACAAGGCTTAAGGGTATCAGGTGCGGTGGAATTCTACCCATAGCTAGGCTGTCAATGGAGTTCACCTCCGGCCGCGTGTCTGTCATCAGGGCTGTTACCAGCTGAGTTTGAGCAAAGTCATTCTGGAAGACAGTAAACAGCTGTTTCATGGAGTTCACTGTCTGGGTCAGCAGAACGCTGTGAATGTTGAAAATTACCACAATTCCCTTTAGTGTCTTGTCGATGGTCTGCAGGGGTGCACTCTGTGTTGTGAGTTGCTCTTTTATCTGTGGAATCTCAGTCTGAATTTTTGCTGCATGCCGCCTCACGGTGGCTAGGTTCACTGTATTCGCACTGGACATACAAGTGTTAAACAGAGTGGCGGCGGCTCCGGGCAAAGCTCCCCGGAACTGTTTGGAGCGGTGGTTGTGTCCACCTAACTTCGCTTGTGTGATAGTCATTTTCTCAAGTTGGCTGAGCATGTGCATCGGCCCCGGCGTGAGTGAGGGAGTCTGTCCATCGGGCACCTGCCCAGCGGTATTTGGGCTACTGCGCTGGCGTAGGGTGTCCTGTAAACATTGCAGGGGTCGAGACGAACATGAACTTTCTGGGTGTGGGTCCTGAAGTTGGTAGTCAGGAGTCCCGGTTGTTCCCTCAGGATGGTGCCTGATGCCGGGCCTGGGGAGATGCTGTTCAATGGCGGTGGCTGCCCTCTGGTTGGCCGAAGGCCAACAGCTGGTGAACCACAGCAGCATCCTGGTAAAGTGAAAGGGAGAGAGAGAGAGAGAGAGAGAGAGAGAAAGGGAGGAAAAATTTCAGCAGGTGTTGTCCTTGGTTGGCTTGGACAGTCTTTTTCACGCCGGTATGCCACTTGCTTCGGTGTCTTGCAAGTGTCTCTGGTGCTGCGGTGTACAGCACATGGTGCATCATGGGCATACATTGGCATGACCCCCCTTTTGCACTGTGGCATTACAAGCTGTGGCGCAGTGATGGCATCAGGTGCAGAACGCTGAATGTTGTCTTGTGCAACCAGCATGTGCAAGGTGTATTGCAGGTGTCTGGGGCACCGGTCGTCGGTGGGTTCAGACGGCATTCGTGGGTGGTTGGAGGGGTTAGAGGTGGTTTCTCATAGTGTCCATTGGTTTGTCATAGTCTTTGGTAAGCTGGAAGGTTGGGGTCAGGTTAAGCAGAGGCTCTGTGACACTTTGGCACACTTGTGGTGAGAGACTAATGCATGACCCTAAAAGTTCAGAACCACTGTTTAATGGGTTCGCTAGATATGTAGCATAAAGTTAGGTGCTTCATGTGTATCTAGCTAGTGATGTGTCTCTTGTATCTTTATCATCTTAGCTGTGGATGTTAGGAGGCTAAGACTTGTGTGGTTCCTAGAGTGTTTCCTGGAAGGGGCATAGCCGAGATGAAATAAATGACTTAAGATGGTTCTTATGACTAAATTATTTCTCTGGACTTAAATGGTGGTTCACTACGGCTTGACGAAGTGAAGGATAGGAGGAAAAGAGACAGCTTTCCTATTCAAATTATGCTTATTATCAATCCTCAGGACTATAGTTATGCCCTAGTAATTGTTGAAATTACTTGTGTTGCAGGGTCACAAAAATGAGTGCACTTGTTGAAAATAAACACAATCACAAATAAAGGTGTCTCTGTTTCCTTTCTGGGCCCAAAGGGAAATGGAACCACATTCGAACAAGAGAGGAAATGGAATTAAATCATATAGATGACCGAATAGACAAGGGAATAGCTGACTGCCATTATTATCAAAGTGGAAATAAAAAATAAAAAAAATAAAGTAATCAAAACAGCGGTAATGATCTGAATGTGAGAATAATCAGTAGCACTAGTGACTAAACTTTGGGTTTGTCTGGACCAACACTCCATAGTGGGTTACAGCGGTTGCGTGTTCAAGACTACACTGTGTGTGTCCCTTCAAAGGTTTAATCAACATGCTGATGGAAATTCTCATTACTATACGAATTCTTCTCTAGCTACACAGTTTACATGTAGTTAAACTTAAGTTTAATTGACAGGGCATCTGCAAATTTAACCTACAGCGCTCAGCCAGGACTATGCCTAACTAGTGAAGGTGAAATTTAGCTGAGAAGAACTGAAAGTACGGAAAGTGAAGAATTAGAAACCCTAACTGGGGTTAAAGAAAGTATTCTAGAATACTTTGCACTGTGTAAACAAAAGCTGTAATTAAGGCTTCAAGTGAATGATGCTAACTGCTAATTGTAGAAGTTATTATTTAGCTTAGCCTAAGCTGGATGAATGCTAGGTTAGCTTAGCCACCTAGGCTGGTTTGTTTACAAAGTGACATCACAAGTTAGCACTTCCTGTGACCAGTTGTTGTCATGGGAACCAGAGCATGTCAGAACAATTCAACAGTACCTGAAGAATGTCTACACATTTTACTGAGTTATGCATGTTTAAACGGGTTAAAAGGGGGCGCCTATACTCTAAGTCTTTCAAGAACTTGATGTTACATTCAGTAAAATGCAAATGTGTTTTGGCATTTGCTAATTTTACTCATGGAACTCTTCTCTTTACTTTACACAACTTATTCTATTTGGTTACAGAGTGAGGAAATAGATTTGCTGTAAGTCAAAGCTTGTCTAAGCCTATATAGTTACGTCCCTCTCATGCATAAATGCTGACTTTTCAGCGAATGAACAGTTTTGATCGCAAGGTAGCTCTCTGTTTGTAGATGCAGCCAAAATTTAGGTGAATTACATCAATCTAACAATAATTTGTAAGGCCTTTACATTGTAGAAAGGGGAGCATCACCCAGGTCTACATATATATAACTCTGTCCTGGGCTTTCTTTGTCAGACACAGGTTTAGTCATACTGCAATTTGGATTTCTTTTTAACCAAAGCAGAATAGATATCGGTACCGATTAGAGGCTGCTGAAATGAGATTCCTTTGTCACACAGACTTACGCTTTACGGCTGAACTTACTGATATTAGTTGGAAATCTAAGACTCTTTCACTTAAAGTAGAGATGTCAATTCCAGCTATCGTTTTATCTGCATTTAGACAAGCCAGCGATCAAAAATGCGTATTGCACGTTGTGTTGTAGTTGGATCGCAAAGATCAAATGCACGCCTGTAGGTTAACAGTAGTTTAAGGCTCAGGTGGTTTTACTACACTCTGACGCCAGGGTGACGTATGCCCTATTTGGAGCTAGTGTTTGCTGTAACCCTTCATTGTCAGGAAACCTAATGTTTAGCAGTGCTAATTCAACCAGCATCTAGAAACTGTTTGTTTTAAAAGAGTCGTGCAAAGTCTGTTGGCCGTTGAGATTTACACGCCCATTTAAGATTCTTTTACATCAGTAAAATTCTAATTTTACGAATGCAGAGTCTTGCAACTCTTTGAGCACACATTTTCATCTACTTCTAAAAGTTCTATGTCCTATGCTGATCAGGGACCTTTTTAGCAGAGTCTTGCACTGTGTTCGTGCAGTGTCTTCTGGTTTTGCAGTTCAAAATCATTGGGGTTTTAGGAATTCTTTCTGAGGAGGCCTTTTGTGTTAGAGGCCTTCTGCATTAGGTCACGCATCGTTCAAGTGGGCATTGCGTGGTCTTTGGCGAGCTGGAAGGTGCAGGGTAGCGAACTTGAACCTTGACTTGGTGGTGAGGCTGTGTACCCATGGATGGCTGCTGGAGTTCCGGGGAACTCTGTGATTTTGGAGTCTGGCTTTGTTGTAGTTCTCGTGACCTCTGTGACCGGAGGGGGCGGGGTTCTTGAACTTGGGCCCAGACGGCCAGGTGTTTATAAGTCTAATAAAAGCTCAGAGCAGTCTAGCAGGTCTTTGCCAGTCAGAAAGGGGTACGTGTCCATTTGTGAGATGTACACCGGGTGGGTAGGACTCAAAGGACCAGTTGTCAGGTACATGGGAGCTCTCTGTTCGAGCCGGAGGTCGTTCTGGCTATACGACTGCACGTTCAGCTCACACATTTGGGGTGTAAGAGTTTGATCTTAGCTTTAGCACTGAGTCTTTCAAAGAGTTGAGCTGACATTAGAGTGAGGTCTGAGCCGGTGTCTACCAGGGCTTCAAGGCTCACCTCATTGTCTAGAGTGATGGGTAGGTAGAGTTTCCGGGCCCACCCCCTTTTGATCAGGTTCCCCAGGAGTCTTGGCGTAGGGGCTGGTGTGGTGATCGATGGGCGGTTAGGGCCGGTCTCATGTGGTTTGCTGCGGAGGCAGGTAGCCAAAACATGGGAACTTGTGCCGTCTGGCTCAGACTGGGCAGCTGTCAGCTGTGGTGGCTGGGTGATGCTGTCATTTTGTGATGTGACAGTTAGCTCTGTGCTCTGAGGCTGACGAGCAGTGTTCTGGTGGCCTGGTTCAGGTCTTACGCTTAGACATAGGATGTCTGTCTCGTCCCTCTTGTCTCCTTCGGAAAGTCTTTTGTGAAGAAGCTCTTTCAGCGACTTCAGGGTCTCGGCTGTCTCAGATGTGGCGGCACTGTTTTTTTCTGATGGGGGTTCAGACTTGTGCTTACCAGTGGCATGTCGAGAGTAGTTCTGCTCTGGGCTGTCTGGACTTGCTGGTCTGGTCGATGGGGCTCGGCTCTTTCTGGGCCATTGGTCGGTTTCCCATGTGGCTCCACCTTCTGGGTGGTCGGGTGGTTGTTGCAGGTCCCAGAATCTGTCAAAGCGTTCGCTTTGGTGTCTTGGACGAACACCATCGCAGTAGTGCTGCCCTCTGTTGGCCTGGAACGGTCTTGACTCTCTGTAAACAGGGCTATGGTGTTGTGGGGCGCCCTCTAGTGGCATGTCTGCGTAGGGTTCAGAGACAGAGTAGATTGTGGGGTTTTTTAAAGTCTTTCCGGACATAGTCTTTTGCTTGGTGTAAGCTTCTCTTAGCTGTTGAGTAGTCATGCTATGTGGGCAGGCCAGGAGGACTTGGTGATGACTCACTGTGGGGTGCAGATTTCGGAGAACAGAGTTCTGGAGTTGAAATCATCCTCCATGCCGGCTGATTGAGGTCCATGGCTGTGATTAGTTGTTGGTCTGATTCTGGATCAGAGACTTCTTTAATGAAGGCCTGCCGCAGCGGCTGGTAGTCTATAAGAGTGTTTCAACTCTGTGGGAAAAATGTCAAGTTCACGTTTGAGATCTTATCTCTGCTGAACGAGCTTGTGGATGGTAACATGGGCCTCTTGCGAGCTTCTTTCGCAGGCCGTGGCTTTCGAGTCTCTTTAAGTTCAGTCTCTGCTCTTTGCAAGCGGCTTCACTTGGTCGGAGTTTCTCGTTGAGTTCCTCTCTGGTTCTTTTCTCTGTCTGTGTCGATGAAGATCAGACAGGGCAGTTTGAAGTCTTTCCACTTCTTTCTGTAGCTCGGGGTCGTTGTCATCCTCGGCTTGCATCCTCAGCGTTGCAATTTCGTGCTCCAGGGCGATGCGGCTCCTTTTGTGGAGACGTGCTTGTGCGATGGGCTGGGCAAGCGAGGTTTTGACGTGTCTGGCCGGTCTTTGTCGTGGGAGCTTTGGCTTGGTTTGTGCGCCATTAGCTTGTCCACGTCTGCGATGCTCGTGGCTCGGGGCTCTGACTCACTGGCGACCTTGGGCAGGAATAGAGGTGTCATGACTCTCATCAATGTCTCCAGGTGGTCCCAGCGGGTTGTGGGACTGTAGGACCGGAACATACTGGCTTCACTGTGGGCGAGAGGAACACAACACACGCAGAGAGAGACCAGTGCAATTTCGTTCTACGTTTAACGAGCTATAATACGGGCTATGCCGTGTGTGAAAATTTTGGTTAACTGATGCAGACAGTTAAATCATTCGGTGGGACAATTTGGGTAGGTCAGCATGGGCCTGAATAAAGATTTTTTTTTTTTTTTTTTAACGGGGCAGTAGCTTAGGGGTCACCTGTTGATGCTACCGGCTTGGTTGTCAAGCTATTATTCGGCGTTCCTTGTTGTCTCAGATAGGTTCTGTCTCTAGGTGAACTGAAAGGAACAGAGCACAACAGAAAAGAGCAATGGCAAGATAGCAAAGTTTGAAGTAACATGCAACCATCCAAGATGGAAAGGTCTGTAATGAAATGGCGTTAATAGTACACAGGAAGTGTTACAGGGGAAGAGGAGGCCTAAGCCTGCGGTTTGTGGCTCGGAGAGGAGAAGGGAGCCAAACACTTCAATGACCGGGGGAATCTCTAGATTCTGTGGCAAATACTAAGTGGATGGATTTAATACCTTTTCTAGTTTCCCTGGGGTGAAATGAGGTCATTCGGGTTGGAGTCAGCACCGTGGTTGGTCTCTCTGTCGTCCCCAAACACTTGACAGCAGTGTCCCGGGCCCTTCCGCATGTCTGTACCGATGTGCGCCCTCTCGCGCAACTTGACTTTGAACACAACCGGCAGTGCCAAATTGGTGATGTCGTGTTGCGGGCCGCACCAACAGAGAGACACAGGAAAGTCCGGGACTCGCTTAGTCAGCGCTGGTGACGCAGGTCAGACGAACCAGCATGCTGGACCCCCAAGCAGAGATGACTGTCAAATCACCACAGCACGCGAGAAATTTCTACCTACAAACACAGAACAGGTTGAAGGACAAGTGAACCTCAACGTGAATTAAAGCTCTCTCTATCTAAATCAAATTGAGTGTCTATTTTTTTCGTAGAAAAATCAAAGGCAACGGCTTTACTAGAATTATGGTACAAACAAAAAGGGAATTATGACAATGTTAATTATCAGAACAACCTAGCCTCCATTCAGAGAAGAGATTAAGTGCAGCAGGAAGAGCACGGGAGGAAGCAAGCTGTAGTGGCGCGTTTGGGCCACAAAGGGTTTGGGCCACTTCCTCTTAGTGGTCAACCTGGCTGACAGAGAACTTGATTTAAATTGCATTCAAACGGGTTTAAATACAATTCAAATCAAGCGTATGCATAGATGCTGAGTAACTTCTAGAATAGTAAGGATATCGTTGTCATAACGTATCAAATCAAAATTATTAAAAATAATTTGAAGAAGGAAATATAGAAGTAAAGCCATAAAACCATTCCCAACAGGAAAGGAGACTTAATTCAAATTGATCTTGAAATTTGTTTGTTTCAAACCAAATTTGAATAAGTGTAGGAAATTAAAGGTTGGCATTATATTTGATGATGATCACGACTACGGTGAGGTATCAATGATAATGACCAAAATAAAACCAACTGGGAGAAAGCCACTTCAGAACAGAATCATGTTAGTGAAACTGGAACTTGCACATGCATTGAAAGTTAGAAACACATTTTCAGAAATTCACTGGGAAAATCTGAAATTGTTTAGGAAAGGATGACCTTGTTACCAGTGTCCACACGATGGCGACATTTCGTTCATGCAGGATGAAATCAGGGGGGGACGGAGCGTAATTCGAGAACTGTCAAGCACTTAGGCCTCAAGGCTGTCCTCTAGTGTTTGTCAGCGGAATAACATTCAGTGTGATTAAAATTTGAGCGTGCAGACGCTTTGTTTTCTGTAGTGGTCACACTTATCAAAATTAAATCTCAGCGGATTTTTTTTTTTTTTGTTATATTTCACAAGCACCTTTGGCAGGAATTTTTTTGTAGAAGACAGGAATTATACGTCTGTCGGTTGGATCCAAATAACATTTATCAAATAGCACTTATGATTTAAAATGTTTGTTTTTTTAGGTTTTGGATTTTTTTTTTTTTTTTTTTTCGGTGCTATATTTTAACAACAAGTCTTGCAGGAATTTTTTTTTTCTCTGCGCTGTGTAGAAGAAAACAGGAATTATACGTCTGTCGGTTGGATCCAAATAACATTTATCAAATAGCACTTATGATTTAAAATGTTTTTAGGTTTTGATTTTGTTTTTGATTTTTTTTACATTTTAACAAACACGTGCGTCTTGCAGGAAATGTTTTTTCCTCTGCGCTGTGTAGAAGAAAACAGGAATTATACGTCTGTCGGTTGGATCCAAATAACATTTATCAAATAGCACTTATGATTTAAAATGTTTTTAGGTTTTGGATTTTTTTTCTTTTTCGGTGCTATATTTTAACAACACGTCTGGCAGGATTCTTCGCTGCGCTGTGCAAAGAAAACAGGAATTTGTCGTCTGTTTTTCGACTCCCATAACATATATCAAATAGCACTTATGATTAAATATGCTTTAGGTTTTTACACTTGAGTAGCTACGTCAATGTTTAACCAGGAGTTTATCGTTAATCTAACGATTATAATATAAGGCCTTTTTAAGAATAGTGAAAGAGCATCGTTTCAATAACTCTTGTCTTCACCCTGACAGAAGAACATCGTTCGGACAGGGGAGTTTAACATTAAAAATGTCGTCGCTCAAAAGAGGTTTCTTCGTCTTTTGTAGGACAAATTTAATACTATGAAACTATGAAACTGCAGTTTACTTTTTAGTTTTGCTGAACTGAAAGCGGCTTTTTGCCTTCAGTCAGCCGGTGAGTTCGCATTGCGTTCGCTCACTCGAGGCGCACGTACAATATTAAATCACAATATAGACATAGATTGAAACTGAATTTGCTCATAAACAAGTTTAAAGTGTGCCTGGATTCTCCACCAATTATGTAAAGACTCAGGGGCGGATCTAATCCGTGGGGAAATTTGCATATCATAATTAATAATTGGTAATTAATAATTATTCATACATGTTTGGATTAGATCAGTCTTACATGTTAATAAATCTCCCGCTAAGGGATGATGTGTCATTTTACCTGCATGCATGCATGTGTATCCCTGCAATTAACCACAAGTTGATTGTAATTAATTACACGGACCACGTCTTACAAAACAGGCAAAATTAATTAGCTCAATTGTCAGAATAATAATTGTGGGGATCCACAATATCATCCTACTTTATAGGATTTCAGGAAACGCAATTCTGTGGCCACTAGAATTGGGTTTTCTGCCCTATAAACCAAATACTCTTTAAAGTATCTTTAATTTGTAAAGCTTGTAGCTTAAGTTAGACCTTTGGCACTTAAGGGACTTGGAAAATGAGCAGAGGCAGTACATCAATCAAATGAATATAATGAATTTAATAAGGCAGAACTACTTATGTATTTACTACGTTACAGGAATACATGTATTTACAAACATTAACAGACAATGACAACAACGCGGGGCGTTTGGACAATGGATACACGTGTGTGAGAGAGAGAGAGGGAGAGGGAGAGGGAGTGAGAGAGAGAGCATTGGCAACATTCACCCTGACAGTCACCTGTCTGTAACAACACGAAAACATCATCTTAATGCTTCTTAGAAGCTCTATAAAGAGATATACTTGCACAAGTTTCACGGTCTCCCTGTGTAGCGGCATTCCTGCACGGCCCTGTCTGGCCGCGAGCGGAGTCCTTTAGGAAGCGTCACGTGGTGCTTCTTGGCGCGCGTGTTGAACGGAGGTTCAAAGTCTTTGGGGTAACATTACCAAAGGAAAATAGTTCGGCTAAGTTTGTTTCACTTCGTGGAAGTGAACAGAGTCGACTACGGAAAACAAAACTTTGACTAACAAAGAAAAGAAATAAAGATCTCTACGGTGAAATCACGCGGAGTTAACGTTACATCTTTGCATGGCTGGTGAAGAAGCGCGCGTGCGTCTCTCGGTCCGGCGCGTCACGTGGTCAGATGCGCGTGTTTCTCCTTCAAAGCGAGCGCGCGCTCGTTTAAAGGTCCCTTGTGGATGGATTTGCTGAATAGATATGTCACGCGGTGTTCGTTTCACTCGTCGATTGGAATTAAACACGGAGACTTATCTAAGACTGAAATACACAAACTAAACTAGAAACAAATAAAAGAAAGGCGAAGAGCTCGCCCGGAGGCGAGACGTTACATTATGACACGAGGACCAGAGAAGTAAGAGGGGGATAAACTGGTATTCAGTCCTTTTGAAGACCTGACGTTTCCGCCTTCTTTTGGAAGAGGGTCCAATCAGGAGCTGTCCCTTTGGAGGGAATTTTTATGATCCTTTGTGTTCTAACCAGGCAATTAAATCTCTAGTTTCATTGGGTGTTTAAGAGAAGAATCTTCACAATTGTTATAATACTAATGTGTCACAAAGTTTAGCAAAATGTAATGTCAATTAACAAATGGGGAATGAAAATTGGAGTTTATCGAGACCAAACTTGCCACAAATGGATTTGGTTAAACATTAGTTGGCAAAGTTTGAAACATTATCCCATTAGAGTTGTCGAGAAACATGGACCAAACCACAAAAAGGCAACTCATGAAATAGGGAACTTAGATACATTGTTCATACAATTCTCAAATGGATATATAATAGCATATATATATGAATGCAGGATTCATTTCTCCTCCTTGGTTAGAATTCAGAGAGAGCCACAGTTCTGTGAACATTCCTTTGGGTCGTAAACGCTGTTATCTAAGAACTCCAGTGATGTTAGTTTTGGTCTCTTTTCACTCCAAAGATGGAAAACATAGTAAACTATATTTTACTGGATATTACTGTACGTATTCTGATTGATCACACCGAAAGCATTCTGGAGGTGTCCAGAACTATGTGTACAAGTTATGAGAATAGACAGTTATATTTAAAAATGCCTAATGAAGGTATTTATAATTCACTTTAAGCTACGATAAAATCATAGTCATTCCAATGTGGCATGGGCAAATGGACACACATAAAAACACATTGAATATATCTGGTTAAATGTCTTTTAAAAAGAGAAGTTTCTTTTGGATCCTTCTTTGGGACATTCCAGT
>JAPDVR010000012.1:445000-455865 GCA_026230005.1 Gila orcuttii | reverse complement strand
AACCAGCTATCAGTGTGTGTTTAACCAGCTATCAGTGTGTGTTTAACCAGCTATCAGTGTGTGTTTAACCAGCCATCAGTCGTGTGTGTTAACCAGCTATCAGTGTGTGTTTCACCAGCCATCAGTGTGTGTTTAACCAGCTATCAGTGTGTGTTTCACCAGCCATCAGTGTGTGTTTAACCAGCTATCAGTGTGGTGTTTAACCAGCTATCAGTGTGTGTTTAACCAGCTATCAGTGTGTGTGTTTAACCAGCTATCAGTGTGTGTTTAACCAGCCATCAGTGTGTGTTTAACCAGCTATCAGTGTGTGTTTCACCAGCTATCAGTGTGTGTTTAACCAGCTATCAGTGTGTGTTTAACCAGCTATCAGTGTGTGTTTAACCAGCTATCAGTGTGTGTTTAACCAGCTATCAGTGTGTGTTTAACCAGCTATCAGTGTGTGTTTAACCAGCTATCAGTGTGTGTTTAACCAGCCATCAGTGTGTGTGTTTAACCAGCTATCAGTGTGTGTTTAACCAGCTATCAGTGTGTGTTTAACCAGCTATCAGTGTGTGTTTACCAGCTATCAGTGTGTGTTTAACAGCTATCAGTGTGTGTTTAACCAGCTATCAGTGGTCGTGTTTAACCAAGCTATCAGTGTGTGTTTAACCAGCTATCAGTGTGTGTTTAACCAGCTATCAGTGTGTGTTTAACCAGCCTATCAGTGTGTGTTTAACCAGCTATCAGTGTGTGTTTTATCACCAGCCATCAGTCGTGTGTGTTTAACCAGCTATCAGTGTGTGTTTCACCAGCCATCAGTGTGTGTTTAACCAGCTATCAGTGTGTGTTTAACCAGCTATCAGTGTGTGTTTAACCCAGCTATCAGTGTGTGTTTAACCAGCTATCAGTGTGTGTTTAACCAGCCATCAGTGTGTGTTTAACCAGCTATCAGTGTGTGTTTAACAGCTATCAGTGTGTGTTTCACCAGCCATCAGTGTGTGTTTAACCAGCTATCAGTGTGTGTTTAACCAGCTATCAGGTGTGTGTTTAACCAGCTATCAGTGTGTGTTTCACCAGCTATCAGTGTGTGTTTAACCAGCTATCAGTGTGTGTTTACCAGCTATCAGTGTGTGTTTAACCAGCTATCAGTGTGTGTTTAACCAGCTATCAGTGTGTGTTTAACCAGCTATCAGTGTGTGTTTACCAGCTATCAGTGTGTGTTTAACCCAGCTATCAGTGTGTGTTTAACCAGCTATCAGTGTGTGTTTAACCAGCTATCAGTGTGTGTTTAACCAGCTATCAGTGTGTGTTTAACCAGCCATCAGTGTGTGTTTAACCAGCTATCCAGTGTGTGTTTCACCAGCCATCAGTGTGTGTTTAACCAGCTATCAGTGTGTGTTTCACCAGCCATCAGTGTGTGTTTAACCAGCTATCAGTGTGTGTTTAACCAGCTATCAGTGTGTGTTTAACCAGCTATCAGTGTGTGTTTAACCAGCCATCAGTGTGTGTTTAACCAGCTATCAGTGTGTGTTTAACCAGCTATCAGTGTGTGTTTAACCAGCTATCAGTGTGTGTTTAACCAGCCGGAGCACCAGAGCTGCTGACTCTCTAAACCTGCTCGAATGATGAGTTAGGGTTAGGTTAGGGTGGGTTAGTTGTGTGTGTGTGTGTGTGTGTGTGTGTGTGTGTGTGTGTGTGTGTGTTTGGGGATAAAGTGCCAGTGTCGTCTCTCTGCTGTCCTGTGTGTTCCTCGTCTCCTGTGTGTGTCCAGTGTCACTGCAAGTGTAATAGTTTGCATCACGTCATGCGGATAGACATATAAGCCCAACATTTACATTATCCAGAGCCACTTACATTGCAAGGTGTACTTTTTATCAGTTCATGTGTTTCCTAGGAAGGAGAGATTCTGCAGAACCGAGTCAGAGTCCATGACTGGCAAACTCTGAAAAGGACAGATAAACCATAATGCAGCATAAAAGTATCATGGAGCTGGTTCATATGTGCTTATGTGTTATTTCTATACTTTAATGATGCGTTTGTGGTGTTTTTGTCCTGTTTAGAGTTGGAGAGTCATGATGACTGTGAACCGATTCTTCAGATTTTCCATTCAGTTTAGCATGTGGTTCTGGAGCGACACGAAGACGAAGAATAAATAATGAAGCTGAAAATACTAAGCCCTATGAAATACAGTTTACTTTCTCCCAAATTCCAGTTTTTCCATTTTCAGAATTTTCTGGATTCCGTTTTTTTTCCTCTCCAGTTTTAACTTTTATGTAGTTCTTTTTATTCTTTTTTCTTTTCTTTCAGTTTTAGTTTTTCTGTATTATTGTTTTCACAGTTTAAATTTTTTCCGGATTCCGTTCATAGTTTAAATTTTTATTTCTGGAATCGCTTTTTTATTTTTTTATTTTTATTTTTCTATATTCCATTTTCCTCCATTTAAGTTTTTCTGGATTCTATTTTAATTTTTAAATTATTTTTTTGTAATCAAAAAGCGTGTTTATTTATTAATCATTAATCATTAAACACATACAATTTAACAGTAATTTATTAAAAGTTCTAATAAAAAAGACTTAAAAACTAACCTAGCATTACCCTAACTCCATTTATTTTTTCCCCAAATCGTATTTTATTTCCCCCCCAAATTTCTATTTTTTCAGTTTTAATTTTTCTGTATTCTGTTTTTTTTTTCAGTTTTAATTTTTCTGTATTCTGTTTTTGTTTTTTCATTTAAATTTTTCTGGATCCTGTTTTAATTGTTAAATACAATAGTTGTGCTCAAAATGCATGGTTATTTAAATTAAATAATGTATATACAATTTAACAATAATTTTTAATAAACTTTTAATAAAAAAACACTTTTAAAAAACTAACCCAACATAGCCCTAACTTTTTTCCCAAATTCCATTTTATTTTCCCCCAATTTTTAGTTTTTCCATTTAAAATTTTCAGTATTCCATTTTAATTGTAACATTTAATTTTTGTAATAAAAAAGCATGTCCAATTAATTAAAATCCTGAAATGTATATAATTTACCATGAATTTGTGAACAGTTGCGCATGAGTTGCGTTTGAGCTGTGATGTGTGTGATGTGTGTGATGTGTGTGATGTGTTGGACTTGGCACTGGCACCTTCAGGAGATCTTCTGTACTGTAGGAGATATCTCTGAAGAGGGATACACAGATATTAATTCTCTTGCTCTCTTCACAGATATCTCCCAAGAAAGTCCGGTTGGCTGAGTCACCGTTGCGAAAAGTATGCCCTCTTTCCTTGCTTCTTAGTCCTCTCTCGTTTGTTTTCACTCCTTCCCCCTGTTTTGGTCTTAATTTCCTTCTCTGATTGGACACATGCATTTTTGGTCATGAGTGTATGATGTAGTTCTTACATCATTGTGTTTAGGGCCAAGATGCATGAGCCAACAGACCAAACTAATGACGAACTGGCGCTGTTGAATCAGAAATGCATGTTTGGAGTTTGATTGCAGGATGGAAAGACGAGCGCGGAGCACGTGAGCTGATCCGATTCATAAACCTTTTATGAATGCTGTGTTATGTCATATGGCTTGATATGATGAACTGGATCATTAGATCTGAGACAAGTCATTTCATGAAATATCAGAGTCCATCTGTTGGCATGAATCATAACATCTTGTGCTGAAGTTTTTATCGTGCATGTGTCGATACAACAAACCAGATGATGTAGATCTGAGCTCATTCATGGACTAATCCAATCAAAATATATTCTAATGCTCCTCAAATAGGCTTGATTATTTATTTCAGGCAAAAATAAATGGACTATTCACCCAAATAATGGATTTTTTTTAATATTCTGAGTGTAAGACACTCTACCTCAATAGAAACCCATTTCGAATTAAATGTTTAGTGTTTTAAGTCAAGACTACGGTGGCCGAGAGGTGCAAAACAAATCACAATTATAAAAACAAAATAACAAGTCAGAAAACACAACGACAATTCAGAAAACAAAATAACAATTCAGAAAACACAACGACAAATCTGAAAACAAAATAACAATTCAGAAAACACAACGACAAATTTGAAAACAAATTAACAATTCAGAAAACACAACGACAAGTCAGACAAAACGGAAAAGGTAGGTATATGTGGCGAATGTAATACTGATCGCTGATTGGACGAGACATCTGTCAATCAAGACATGCAGAAAGTACAGCAGACTGCGGCAGAAGAAAGATCGATTCGCGTGTGCATGTGTAAATATTAGAGCTGTCTATTTAACCGGCTAATTTAGTGAGATTATTATGGAGAACAAAACTTTTCAAATTAAAATCTTCCTACCACTATCTGGTTTGGTCAGACAAAATTATAAAAGAACTCGATCTGGGGAAGTGGGAGAGTTGCGTATTGGAAGAACAGCAGATTTAGCTTTTGACGCGAACGACCTGAGTTCGAGTCTCCCTCGAGCGACAAATTGTAATTCACAATATTAACTTCTTGTTTATTGATCTGTATAAAACCACATGTAGAAAAAACAAAAGCTCATGCAGGGGCATTGCCCCTATATTTGGAATTTTTAGGGCATTATAACTGCATTCTAATAGTGTTTATGTTTGTTTTTTGCAAAGTGAGGGACCTATTCGATAATGTCAGCTCACATAATTAAAAAATTATCGTAGACGATACAGCTAATATTTACACATGCACACGCGAATTGATCTTTCTTCTGCCTGTATTATCTGCATGTCTTGATTGACAGATGTCTCGTCCAATCAGCGATCAGTATTCCATTCGCCACATATACCTACCTTTTCCGTTTTGTCCGACTTGTCGTTGTGTTTTCTGACTTGTTAATTTGTTTTCAGATTTGTCGTTGTGTTTTCTGACTTGTTCATTTGTTTTTAGATTTGTCGTTGTGTTTTCTGACTTGTTAATTTGTTTTCAGATTTGTCATTGTGTTTTCTGAACTGTTATTTTGTTTTCTGAATTGTCGTTGTGTTTTCTGACTTGTTATTTTGTTTTTATAATTGTGATTTGTTTTGCACCTCTCGGCCACCGTACAAGACACTACAGGCATTCAGTTTTTATATTTTGGGATATTTGGCCTTTTTAATAATGTGTTTTTGAAGACTAGTGCAAAGAAAACATCCAGAAACATTTAAACACTTTAAAGTGTTTATTTTATTACACTTTATCTATTTACATCTGTAGATTTCCATTGCACTTCATATCTTTAAAAGTTTTTATCTCCACTTCAGCAGCACTTATACACACCAACATTTACAGGTTTATTCCTATCTATATTCTGAAGGTTTTTACTGAGGGGTTTGTTTATATATCATTCACCTCATATTTATTTAACATTTTATTCCTAAAAACATGGCGAAAATGTATTTTTACAGTCAGCTGACAGTATTTTCTGATTTATGGAGTGATAAAAAGAGAAATCCAAAATCCCCTCTATAAAAACCTTCAACTCTATTGAGTCAACAAAATCAAACAAGAAAATTGAACCTGGCTTTATCCACTGTTTTAGGTTTTTAGATTTAAATTTAGGTTTGGGGCGGCAGTGGCTCAGTGGTTCATGTAGGTTGTCTACAAACCGAAAGGTTGGTGGTTCTATCCCCGGTTCCCCCTGACCAAGTGTCGAGGTGTCCATGAGCAAGACACCTATTCCGGCTGCTTCCGACGAGCTGATGGCGCCTTGCATGGCTGACACCGCCGTCGGTGTGTGAATGGGTGAATGAGAGGCGAATATGTAAAGCCTTTGGTGGCCATTGGGTCTGTGAAAGCGCTATATAAATGCAGTCCATTTACCATTTATGTGAAATTAATACGTATGCAGTATGTGCATATTTAATTAGATAATGCGTTCTTTGCATATTTAAGCAAAACATTTCAGAAAACTTGCAATACAAAAAATGAGTATAATTCTTATTATAGTATAATGTATGTAAGTATAATGACGTCTATTAGTTACATTTTCACCCTGTTCACCTGTGCTGTCTTGCCTTCGAGTTCAGTGTGTGTTCTGTGTGTGTGTTCGGGGTGTAGAAACAGTCCAGTGTGTGTGTGTGTGGTTGATCATCTCAGCCGTGTCAGGTCGACTGGTTTACCCATAAGGGTCACTGCGTGAGTCACTGGGGTTTAGGCCGCTGTATTTTTAGAAAGCTTGGCTGTGACAGATGAATGATGCGTTTCCCTTATTTGCAGGCCGTGTGTGTGTGTGTGTGTGTATGTGTGTGTAACCGAGAGGACGAGGAGGGAGTGTTGCGATGTGTTCTCAACAGCTGTGTGTCCTGCAGAACCGCATGCGCTTCGATGGACTCGAGCTTAATCAGTGTCACACAGTTAAAGTTGCGTATCCCATCTGTATTTTGTTCTGTAATGGACTTTCCATGTCGTGAAGTTGCGTTGCTGTCGGACCGTGGTGTATTAAAGAGGATGCGTGATTCAAATATCACGTCATATAATATTTCCATATGGTCGAGTTACTAGCACGCTCAAAGTCTGGAGCATTACTGAAGTTGAAGCCGGTTGCAACAAACTAATGGATAAACCGTTTCCTATTCCCGGTTCTCGCATCTCTTCAGGAATAGTAAGGTTGTACGGAACAGTAAATGAGTGCAGTGTTGTGTGGGTTAGATGAGGCCTGAGACGATGGGTGGGAAACCTGATATCAGGCCTCTCTTGCTCAGTGAGCAGAACGTGAGCGTTCGGATCGGGCCGAGAATGACGAACACACAGATGAACATCAGAACCGCAGATGAAGACGCTCTCGGGTCGAGAACAACGCTTGCCAGCGGATCCAGATGGACCTGCAAACACACACAGGTGTGGCTTTCTGGACCCGCAAACACACACAGGTACACACACAGGTGTGGCTTTCTGGACCTGCAAACACACACATGTTTTAAAAGGTATAATGTTCCTGAAACGTTCTTTCAACGTAATTTTGATTTAAAATTCAACATTCTAAGAACGTTGATTTGTAACATTCCCAGAACATAAAAATGTCCAGTTTCCTTAACCCTTTAAGGTCCGCACCAAGAAAAAAGTGATGGAAAATTTTTTTGTTTGCATTTCTTATCTCCTTATGTCGCTAGTAACCACACTCAATGTATTTTTTTCAACACATCCCATAATTTTTCAAATGTCGGCCTCTACCAAATGGTTGAGATGTCACTTAATGGTAAAAAATGGTACTGGAATTCATACACATACTTTGCCATACTTTTTCATTGCCCATCATAATTTATGATCAAAACCTTTTCTAATCTTGACAAAACACATTGTCAGAAAGGTCTGAGTCTCAAGGTTCCATATTTTGTGACAGAAGTGATATTTGGACAGAAATTTATTAATTTGTTACAGCAGAATGCATACAATTAAATTCAATGGAATTTATGTCATTTTTGGTATTACGCCTAAACAAAATCTCATGGGAACTTCAATTTTTGTGATATCAACTTCAAATTTGGAACACAACTTGGTTAGATATATGGCTTTGATCTTATAGTAATTTTTTAGTAAAAAATATTTTGTAAAATATATATTTTATATAAAAGAAAAAATATATTAAGTACAGTATATTTGATTTAATGTAAATTAAAAACTTCCATAACTTTTTCATACTTTTATTTTTTTTAAGTGCTTTTACTTCAGCAATAATCTGGAGAGTTTTCTCTTTAAAACAAGACAAAACTTAGGTCTTTATTCCAAAGCATTCTTGAATTACAACCAAGTTTTAATAGTGCATTGTAATGTCCATTCTCAAAAAGGGGAGTGACAGTTAACCGTCATGTGCCAAATCACTGTGACATCTAGTGGATTTTTTTGGCATAACATACCTCAACCAGATGGTAGAGATTGCTCAATCAGTTTGAGTTAAGTTAGGTAATCCTCTCAATAAAATATAGTGACTCAAAATGTGCTCAACCATTTGGTCGAGCTGACAGTTTTTAGTTTGAGGTCAGCATGATGGACATCCGCATTTGCATTAGTTGGGCTCTTGACCCTAGAATAGGTTTAAGCAATTTTAGCGTTCCTAGAATGTTGAATTTTAAATGAAAATTAAGTTGAAAGAACGTTTCAGGAACATCATACCTTTTAAAACACGTTCCTCTAACGTCAAGAAAACTGGACATTTTTTACGCCCCCTGAACCAACATTGAATATTGGAGAACGTTCTTATAACAAAAGTCTGTTAGCTAGGTTTCTGAACCCGTAAACACACACAGGTACACACACACAGGTACATACACAGGTACACATACAGGTACACACACACAGGTACATACACAGGTACACATACAGGTACACACACAGGTACACATACAGGTACACATACAGGCAGGGCCGGCTCTAGCCCTTTGGTTGCCCTAGGCGAGATTGATTTTTGCACCCCCCCCCCCCCTTTAAAGATAATGAATATTTTTTTAACTAAACAAAAATGCTCTTATAGTCACTCCAAAACTTCAACAAGCAAATTATGACTTGAACTGTAATAAATTGTTTATACAAATGCTACAAAGAACGTTCAAGGATATTTCAATCATCCTACATAGTTGCATTGTACAAATACATTTTATCTGACCATGTAATTTGTAGTAGATAAAAAATTGTGCATTTTAATGTTAAATTCATCAATCTGGTGCACTTTGAGAGTTCAAAATTAAAAGCTCCAATCCATATTCAGTGTTCAAATTAAACAAAGAAAAATTCAAACCTCTTTTAGTTAGTGTCTGTCTACATTACATAATAATAGTTATAAAATTAATCCCATGATAATACTCATATATTGTAAAACAATGCACTGAAAAATAAAAGAAACTTTCATAAGTTTTGTACTAATTTCTATACTAATAGAAAGAGTATTTTTCTATACTTCACATTAAAGGTGTGATTGGGCCAGCCCAGTGTCAATCAAGAAAACAACCAATGGGCCGCTGATCTACGCGTTTCATGCGGTGTCAGAAAAAAAGCTAACGCTGACTTTTTTTGGACCAATGCATTACACCAGCACTAACCCAGCGCCGCCGATTAAGCAAAACAAAACAAAACAAAACGAATGGGCTATTTCTATTTTAGCCCCCGGCCGCTTTTTTGCTTTATCCATCTTTTTCGACGACAACTCATTACTAGTGCCTGTTTCGCTCAGCGCTCAGCGCTCACGGCACCCGCGCCCGCTCGCGATATTATTGGAGGGGGTCCCCTGTCAAAATTCTATGATGAAATCTTATGAGGGCGCCTACTCCGCTACACATACAGGTATACCCACTTTTTGCGCCACTGGCAGGCTTATGTAATTGCTCCACTCGTTGCAGTGACACTGTTAATGAAGTACAATAAAAAGCGGAAAGTTCCTTACGCGGCTCTGGCGCCCCCCCCTAGGGTATAAGGCACTGGCGCCCTTAGCATTTGTCTATACTGCCTATACCACGGGCCGGCCCTGCATACAGGTACACACACAGGTACACATACAGGTACACACACAGGTACACACACACAGGTACACAGGTACACACACACAGGTACAGGTACACACACACAGGTACACATACAGGTACACACACACAGGTACACACACACAGGTATACACACACAGGTACACATACACAGGTACACATACACAGGTACACACACACACAGGTACACACACACACAGGTACACATACAGGTACACACACACAGGTACACATACAGGTACACACACACAGTTACACACACAGGTACACACACACAGTTACACACACAGGTACACATTACGATGTCAGGCACTGTAATTTGCTCTGGCCCCCTTCCTGTTCGCAGGAGTGATGAGATAGTTAGCAGATTGTCATCACTCAATGGCTGGTTGTCTAAGTGGTGTCCGCAAAATAATATAGAATTCATAGACAATTGGAAAAGTTTTTGGGGCAGACCTGACCTGTTGAAAAGAGATGGTATTCATCCCTCCTGGGATGGTGCTGCTCTTCTCTCTAGTAATATGGCACATAGTCTTAGAGCTCAAACATGACAATCTGGGGCTCAGGTCAGGAAGCAGACAGACTGGCTAAACCGACCGTCTGCTAGCTGTCTCACGTCACCAAGGTCAGATAAATCCCATCACATAAGAGACTCTTTCACCTAGATATCATCATATAGAGACTGTGTCTGTTCCCCGAATTAGGAAATACAAAAAACTTCCAAACCCATCTAAGGGTAAAAATTTAATTGATGTTCAACGAATAAAAAACAGAAATAATACAAATGAACAAAGGATAAAACTTGGGTTGCTGAATATTCGATCCCTTACTTCAAAAGCACTTATTGTTAATGATATGATAACAGATTATAACCTAGATGTGCTGTGTATGACAGAAACCTGGCTAAAACCAAACGATTACATTATTTTAAATGAGTGCACCCCGCAAGATTACTGCTATAAACATGAACCTCGTCTGAAAGGCAAAGGGGGAGGTGTTGCTGTAATGTATAGTAATATTTTCAGAATTACTAAGAAGTCTAGTTTCAAATATAACTCTTTCGAAGTGTTGGTGCTTAATGTAACATTATATAGTGTAAATGATAAATCACGTTTGAGATTTGTACTGGCTACCTTATACAGGCCACCAGGGCACCATATAGACTTTATCAAAGAATACACACACAGGTACACACACACACACATACACACACAGGTACAAACACAGGTACACATACGTACACACACACACACACACACAGGTAAATAAATCATGCTTTATTTCACTCGGTTCCTTCATCAGACACAGATACGTTTTGTCACAGTTATATAAACACTTCGGGCAATTCCAGCTCAAGTCTTTTTCTTATCAGAATCTTTGTGTTGTAGTTTAAGAAAGTATTTCTATAAAAGTGAATATCAGAAATCTGCTCTGGTCGAGATCAGAC
>JAPDVR010000012.1:355000-440000 GCA_026230005.1 Gila orcuttii | reverse complement strand
TAGCCAATGCTAGAGATAATAGGGATTTTTTTCTTACATCTAAGAGCGTAACATTTAGCACAAGCACTTCAAACGAATTAAACCTATGACGAGTTTTCTGAGTAACATTAAGGATATCTCTGTAGATTGTTGCAACACCGCCGCCACGACCGATCAGACGGGGCTCATGCTTATAACAGTATCCTGGCGGAGTAGACTCATTTAGACCGAAATAATCATTTGGTTTAAGCCAGGTTTCAGTAAGGCACAGAACATCGAAATTATTATCTGTGACCATTTCATTTACAATAACCGCCTTAGGTGTGAGCGATCTAATGTTTAGAAGACCTAGCTTTAGAAATTGTTTTTGTTCACTAATAGCGAGATTTTTTGTTTTAATAACAATTAGATTTTTTCTAGATCCTGCAGTAGATTTATTATTTGATCTTAGTAAACGAGGAATAGACACAGTTTCTATGCAATGTTCTACACTAGTATTAATATCAATTAAATTGGTGCAGTAGAGACTGTGATTTGGATTTTTGGTTACTAGTCAAATGGTATTTAACATCTTGGAGATGTTATCCGACAGAAGATCTGCCCCGATTCTACTTGGGTGTAAGCCATCAGCCCGGAAATCAGTCACCAGGAAAGCAGTGACTGTGCACCTTAAGGCTGATTTATACTTCTGCGTCGGACCTACGCCGGAACCTCTACGCTACGCGGACGCAAGCGCTGTGATTGGTCTGCTAGAACCCCTCCCTCGGGTTTCACATGTTCCCTCTGCATGTGTAATTGCGCGTCAACACGGACAACGACGCAGAAGTATAAATGAAAACCAACGCGTAGTGTATAGCGTAGAGGCTCCGGCTTAGGTCCGACGCAGAAGTATAAATCAGCCTTAAGTTCGACGCAGAAGTATAAATTGGGCTTTACTTTTACCTAACGTAGCGTGGACGTGTCGGACGGTGGAATCGCCGATGATCACAGCATCGCGTTCCGTTTCGCGAAGAGGGGAGAAGCGGTTCTGAGTGGAGATCTCGAAAACCGGGAGGGGCGAAAAGATTCTTGTCCTGGCTCGCGGCTTCCGCGGAACCACCCAGGCTTCGTGGTGGTGTGTTGGAGCCGGAGGGAATGAAATCATGGCTGATCGTGACCTGGACGCTCGGGACCAATGCTGAGAAACGCACGGAGTAGA
Source organism: Gila orcuttii (assembly GCA_026230005.1). Taxonomy (NCBI): domain Eukaryota; kingdom Metazoa; phylum Chordata; class Actinopteri; order Cypriniformes; family Leuciscidae; genus Gila; species Gila orcuttii. The sequence continues at coordinate 438,823 of JAPDVR010000012.1, read as the reverse complement.
CGAGGTCAGCGGGTTACTAGCGTTAATCACTGATCCGTGTGCATCAGCGCGTGATGTTTCAAGAGCTAAACGCCGGTCTCTCAGCTCAGCTTGTCTCTCTAGAAGGTCAAGGATCTGCTTTTCTACAGCTTCTAATTCAGACTGCACCGCGAGCAATTCAGATCTGTTCACATCTGCACCAAAAGGTAGATAACATACACCTGATATATTCGCCATTTTAACAGATGGACAGTAAGTTAGCAATGATGCAACCAGTGATGCTATTAATATTTATACTAATTTATGACTCAAGTCTTGGGTAAAAACTGTCTTTTTAGTGGTATGGGTGTAATGTAGACGCACGATAGACGGGAAAACAAACAAACTCACAGCGGGCAACGAGGCTGACAAAAGCAGTCGATCGCAGGGCGAACAGCAGTGAAGCGGTGTCTCGCTCTACGACCAACAACCAATGTTCAAACCGTATTTGCGCAAACAAACAAACGCAAACAAAGAAACTCACAGCGGGCAACGAGGCTGACAAAAGCGGTCGATCGCAGGGCGAACAGCAGTGAAGCGGTGTCTCGCTCTACGACCAACAACCAATGTTCAAACCGTATTTGCGGTTCCAGCCGTATAATGGCTTGAGACGCGTCTGGCCAACAGTCCGAGTTGTAATTATGAGTTAAATGATGGTTCAGAACAGAATAAAGAGAGAAATACGGAAAAACAGAAGGAAATACGAAGCTAATACGAGGCTTAGACAGCCACGACGCAAACAAACTCACAGCTCACACTGAGTGTGAGTCTGAGTGTGTGTGTGTGTCTGAGTGTGTGTGTGTGTGTGTGTGTGTGTGTGTGTGTGTGTGTGTGTGTGTGTGTGTGTGAGTGTGTGTGTGTGTGTGTGTGTGTGTGTGTGTGTGTGTGTGTGTGTGTGCGTAAGTGTGTGAGTGTGAGTGTGTGTGTGTGTGTGTGTGTGTGTGAGTGAGTGAGTGAGTGAGTGTGTGAATCTGAGTGTGTGTGAGTGTGAGTCTGAGTGTGTAAGTGTGTGTGTGTGTGAGTGTGTGTGTGTCGAGTGCTGATCCTCAGTGACGTGAGGAAAGACTGACGCCACCTTGTGGTTATTGTGGGTACAGCAGTGTGTTCATCTTTAACACTGGATGCTACAGTTTACAAGGCATCAGAGTACAGTGTGAATCTGTGGACAGACTTTAGAGCAGACCACTTCACAATTTCATTCATAACATAATACAAATACATACATATGCTACATTTCTACAGTAAAAATATTGCAATGTATTCTGAATCTTAAAAATGAAACTATGAAAACAGTTTGATGTCGCAGAAATCTTTGATTTTCATCAGCATCTGTACAGGAACAACAGCTGTAATGAAACATGAATGATGAAACATAAACTGCAGTGAGTTCTGAACATTAGACAGTGTCATTATCTGTTAGAAGGACTCACTGTATAAACACTGTGTAACAGTGACTAGTGTTGAGGAAGAATCTAGTGTTTTGGGAGTTTTTGGATGTGAAATTTCCAAACTGAAAGATGTTCAGAAGAACTGAGTGAAAAGTGACTTAAGTAAATTGGGGACAGTCCAGAAATTGTGAGCTTTGTCCCGCGTCCTGCTAGACGTCAGCAGTGTCCCGCATTTCAATTATGTCTGTTTATTTTTCTTCCCTGAAATTACAATACCAAAATAAGAAATATGATGCGACTGCTGTTTAAAAATCCATTTGCGCAGTCCTCATGTTCTAGCTGGAGAAATAACACTAACGCAATAGACAAGATTCCTCCAACGATGACGTCAGTGAGAATCATCTTCATTCTGATCAAACCTGCCAGATCCAGTGTGTAGTGTGTGTGTAGTGTGTGTGTGTGTGTGTAGAGTGTGTAGTGTGTGTGTGTGTGTATGTGTGTGTGTAGAGAGTGTGTAGTGTGTAGAAAGTGTGTGTGTGTGTGTGTGTGTAGAGAGAGTGTGTAGAAAGTAGTGTGTGTGTAGTGTGTAGTGTGTGGTGTGTGTGGTGTGTGTGTGTGGAGTGTGTTGTGTGTGTAGAGTGTGTAGTGTGTAGAAAGTAGTGTGTGTGTAGTGTGTGTGTGTTTGTGTAGAGTGTGTAGTGTGCGTGTAGTGTATGTGTGGAGTGTGGAGTGTGTTGTGTGTGTAGAGTGTGTAGGGTGTAGTGTGTAGTGTGTGTGTGTGTGTGTGTGTTTGTGTGTGTGTGTAGAGTGTGTTGTGTGTGCAGAGTGTGTAGTGTGTGTGTGTATGTGTAGAGTGTTGTGTGTGTAGAGTGTGTAGAGTGTGTTGTGTGTGTGTAGAGTGTGTAGTGTGTGTAGTGTGTGTGTGTGTGTGTAGAGTGTGTTGTGTGTGTGTAGTGTGTAGAGTGTCTTGTGTGTGTGTAGTGTGTGTGTTTGTGTGTGTGTGTAGTGTGTGTGTGTGTAGAGTGTGTTGTGTGCGTGTAGAGTGTGAAGTGTGTGTGTGTGTGTGTGTAGAGTGTGTTGTGTGTGTGTAGAGTGTGTAGTGTGTGTGTGTAGAGAGAGTGTGTAGTGTGTAGAAAGTGTGTGTGTGTGTGTGTGTGTAGAGAGAGTGTGTAGTGTGTAGAAAGTAGTGTGTGTGTGTGTGTGTGTGTGTGTAGAGTGTGTGGTGTGTGTGAAGAGTGTGTAGTGTGCGTGTAGTGTGTGTGGTGTGTGTGTGTAGAGTGTGTAGTGTGTAGAAAGTAGTGTGTGTGTAGTGTGTGTGTGTGTAGAGTGTGTAGTGTGCGTGTAGTGTATGTGTGTAGTGTGGAGTGTGTTGTGTGTGTAGAGTGTGTAGTGTGTGTGTAGAGTGTGTTGTGTGTGTAGTGTGTGTGTGTGTGTGTGTGTGTGTGTGTAGAGTGTTGTGTGTGTAGAGTGTGTAGTGTGTGTGTGTTTGTGTGTAGTGTGTTGTGTGTGTAGAGTGTGTTGTGTGTGTGTAGAGTGTGTAGTGTGTGTGTGTGTGTAGTGTGTGTGTGTAGAGTGTGTTGTGTGTGTGTAGAGTGTGTTGTGTGTGTGTGTAGTGTGTAGTGTGTGTAGAGTGTGAAGTGTGTGTGTTTGTAGAGTGTGTAGTGTGTGTGTGTGTGTGTGTAGAGTGTGTGGTGTGTGTAGAGTGTGTAGTGTGTGTGTGTAGTGTGTGTGTGTGTAGAGTGTGTTGTGTGTGTAGAGTGTGTGTGTGTAGTGTGTGTGTGTGTGTGTGTAGTGTGTGTGTGTGTGTGTGTAGTGTGTGTGTGTGTGTGTGTTTGTAGAGTGTTGTGTGTGTGTAGTGTGTGTGTAGAGTGTGTAGTGTGTAGTGTGTGTAGAGTGTTGTGTGTGTGTAGTGTGTTGTGTGTGTGTGTAGTGTGTGTAGAGTGTGTTGTGTGCGTGTAGAGTGTGTAGTGTGTGTGTGTGTGTGTAGAGTGTGTTGTGTGTGTAGAGTGTGTAGTGTGTGTATGTAGTGTGTGTGTGTGTGTAGAGTGTGTTGTGTGTGTAGAGTGTGTAGTGTGTTGTGTGTGTGTGTAGTGTGTGTGTGTGTAGTGTGTGTGTGTGTGTGTGTGTGTGTAGAGTGTGTTGTGTGTGTGTGTAGAGTGTGTTGTGTGTGTGTAGTGTGTGTGTGTGTGTGTGTAGAGTGTGTTGTGTGTGTGTGTAGAGTGTGTTGTGTGTGTGTAGTGTGTGTGTAGTGTGTGTGTGTGTGTGTGTGTGTGTGTAGAGTGTGTTGTGTGTGTGTAGTGTGTAGTGTGTGTGTGTGTGTGTGTGTGTGTGTGTGTGTAGAGTGTGTTGTGTGTGTGTGTAGAGTGTGTAGTGTGTGTGTAGAGTGTGTAGTGTGTGTGTTGTGTGTGTGTAGTGTGTGTGTGTGTGTGTGTGTAGAGTGTGTTGTGTGTGTGTAGAGTGTGTAGTGTGTGTGTAGAGTGTGTTGTGTGTGTGTGTAGTGTGTGTGTGTGTGTGTGTGTGTGTGTGTGTGTGTGTGTGTGTGTGTAGAGTGTGTTGTGTGTGTGTAGAGTGTGTTGTGTGTGTGTAGAGTGTGTTGTGTGTGTGTTGTGTGTGTGTAGTGTGTGTGTGTGTGTGTGTGTGTGTGTGTGTAGAGTGTGTTGTGTGTGTGTAGAGTGTGTGTGTGTGTGTGTGTGTGTGTGTGTGTGTGTGTGTGTGTGTAGAGTGTGTAGAGTGTGTTGTGTGTGTGTAGAGTGTGTAGTGTGTGTGTGTGTGTGTGTGTGTGTGTGTGTGTGTGTGTGTGTGTGTGTGTAGAGTGTGTTGTGTGTGTGTAGAGTGTGTAGTGTGTAGTGTTGAGCAGCAGATGGCAGCAGAGGAGCTCTGAATGCAATATTTCTCTCATTCTTGTTGAAGTTATTATTCTCACAGCTGCAGTCAAACCAGAAATATTCTGTCCAAAAATAGACTGATCATCCTAAGAAATAAAGACTAAACCCTAAAAGGACATTGTCTTATTGAATATGAGATCATGTTTTCATTCCAACTCCATTACCTTATTCATACTCATTTATAAAGTTGGATATTTAAGCATTTCCAACTTTGTCCACATACAATGTAAAAGAAACTCAGTATATAATTATATATATATATATATACGTTTTATTTTTTGCTGAGGCTTTAAGTTTTACTTGCTCCCATAAATTAAGATGGCTGTTTTAAATTTGTCAATACATTGGACAGATTAATTGGATAAACACAGTAAATTAAGTTTAGTTTAAGATTTTTTAAAGTGTCCATACAGACACTCACATAAAGCGATATATATAGTATATCAAATCTCAACTGCATGATTGTTTATATCATTGTAAAATGTAACTCTAGTATATTAATATGCTGAAATGAACATGTTCCTACTGTAGTTTGTTTTGCAGTGTGTGCTCATGAAACACTGGAACGGGAAGTGTGTGGTGTCGTGACGTCAATGCAGATATAATGCATGCGTGTGATTGGACGCGGGTCGGAGTTTCTGTGTTGTCATTGGCCGACTGTCCTTTCCCCAGGAATCAGCACTGGAGCAGTAGTGTCATTAATTACACACACACACACACACACACACACACACACACACACACACACACACACACACACACTCTCTCTTCATTAAGCTCAAGGTTAACTCTCAGCTTATCTGTGGATGAGCCGCTTCACTCATGCCGCACCTTTACCTCGAGACGCTTGTGCCGTCGCCGGATCTGTTACAGCTTATCGCCACGCGACAGAGCTACTGAAATATAGCTGCTGTCATCACACAGCGCTAATGCTAACAGACCGAACGCAGGCGTCTCATTCGCACGAGTCCCAGCAGTCCGTTTGATTGTGAGTCTGACGGAGATACGACACATAATTAACCTCCATCACCTCCAGAAGCACACGTACTCAACATCAGACTCTAGTGTGCAGTTTCTGTAATTAAAAATATAGATTTCTGTCCTTTTTTTAAAAAAGCATTTTAATTGTTTATCTGTTTGTTTCTGTATGTTAGTGTCGGTCATGATGTTTTTATTCACTTTGAGTGATTTTTCTCTCTCTGTAAGGCTCATAAAAGGCTTTGATAATTCAGCATCCAAGATTTGTATTCGATTAAATTAGCATTTTACACAACATATTGTTTGAAAGCAGTTTAACAGAAAATGCTCGTTTCAATGTTGCAATTTAGAAAGTTCATCAAGTCATCATTTGCTCTCGTTCAAACCTGCATGTCTTTCTTTATATCTCTGTTCCCTTTTGAATGGGAATTCGCACCGCGTCCTAGAGTGGTTTGGGGAATGTGACCGGTGTCTGAAGCATGTGTGTAAACGCCACAGTAATGGTGGCTGGCGACACCCTACTGGTGCGACCAGAGTATAAGTTTCAAGTTTGTTTTATTTATATAGATCATTTAAAAACAGCAAACACAGCTGACCAAAGTGCTGAACAACACAAAAAATGAAACACAGGGCAAACCACACACTCATGACAGAAGCTCACAGTCAATTGAATGCCAAGAGAAAAAAAAAAGATTTTAAAGGGTTGGTAAAACACGATTTCACTTTTCTAACTTTAGCTAGTGTGTAATGTTGCTGTTTGAGCATAAACAACATCTGCAAAGTTACAATGCTCAAAATTCAAAGCAAAGGGAGATATTTGCTTTTAAAGAAAAGGACTACAACAAACGGCTGGTAGGGACTACACGACATTCCTCCCGGGTTAGTGACGTCAGCAACCCTAAAATGTACATAAGCCCCGCCCCCGGGACACGCAGTCCATGTTGAGGAGAGGGAAAGTAGTTGTATAAGAGTACATTTGTGAGTCAGCTCAAACTTTAGCATCCTTCTTTTCACATGCAATAAAAAGTCACTCTGTGTGCATCTCACAACAGTTCCTATACGAGCGATTTATAGATTATCATGACACAATATGCTAATTTAAGATAGTTAACCCCACATCAGCAACATAAATTCATCAACTAACCATTCAGAGACGTCCTGTTGCATTCTACATGTTGTCACTTCTTCTTGAGTCTCTCCATCTTTGTCTGACTCTGTTTTAACATTAAAGGCAGAACAGTTTCTGTAATTTTAGTGTGTCTGCGTGAGGTAATCGCAGCTGCTAACACACAAGAGCTCTTGAAACCCCGCCCTCTGAGGCAGCTCATTTGCATTTAAAGGGCCAGGCACAAAACGGTGCGTTTTTGCTAACCCTCAAAAACTGACAACTTTAACATGCTATATAAAAATATCTGTGGGGTATTTTGTGCAAAAACTTCACACACACTCACTCTGGGGACATCAGAGATTTATTTTACATCTTGTGAAAAGGGCATTTTACCACCCCTTTAAGAGACGATTTAAAAACAATTAATCACGATCTGGGGACTGAGAGAAGTCTCTAATCACCGGACCGCAGATTTCATGTGGGATTGTCCTTCTTGCACTTATTAGAGACGAGCGATGGAGGATTTGGACAAGGCATAAAAGGGTGCCTGTAGTACACGTCAACAATTTATTTTGTCTTCAGGATCCGTTTGTTTATGTACGCGTGAAGACGATCACTCAGCCAAGTGTTTCAGGAAGTTTGTGCCTCCGGATCAGAGACGACACTTGTACGTTATGTGTTTGGGTAAGGAGCACACGTGTTCAGTTCTCCAGGGTGAGGCGCTCTTTGTGATGTATTCGCAAGACTGACTGAAAGAGACAGGTAAGCAGCTTTTACTTTGTTCTCACCTGAGGGATAGTATTTTGCGTTTGCACGAGTGCGTTCGGCTCTCGAGAGAGTCGAAGACACTCCCAGTGATGTGATTGTGACTGTTCTCTGGTGATTGATTGAGTAGTCATAGAGTCTGGTTTTTGAGCTGAGCATGTTCAGCTCTCGAGGGAGTTGAACGCACTCTTCATGATGCAGTCACTGTGATAAGCTCATGTGTGGTTAATTCTTTCTCGAGGGATGAGAAGAGTGCGCCTGCACCCCGTGGTTGGATCACGGAGGTGGTGGGCAGAGCACAGGGAGAGTCTTATGAGATCATTTCCCTTTCCAGTCTACGATTACTAATGTGTGAGGCCTAATTCCGTGTAAATAAATGCAGAAGAGAGTAAAACCAGGTGTTATTTTTAGATCTGCCTCCTCTGCTGTCCCACACAATAGCAGTGCTCTATGGTGGCGATCTCTGGAAACCGCCAGGAAGCAGTTTTTCTGTCCAAGTTTGCGAACCCTTCCTAGTTGTAGGCACCTTCATGAGTGCTGGAGTCTAGAGAGCCCGTTTTTCCTTGGGTTCGACTGAAGAGCAGAACCCTCCTCCTGAGTCGGGTCTTGAAGTAGTGTCCTCCAGTCCCTGGGATGAGCTATTTTGATCTCAAGAACCTGACAAGAAGTAGGTTTTTCGCCCCAGTTTGCTAACCCTTCATTTGTGGAACGGCATCTTCGGTAGTGTCTGGAGTTTTGAGATCCTCCGAAGACATTTGTTTCTGAGTGGTCACAGCTAGTACTCAGCTGGCTCCCCTTAATGGCAAAGTGATTATGGTTGAGTGTAAGTGGAATCCTTAATAGTAGGATTCCTGACTCCCTATGAGAGAGCTCGGTTTGTTGCCGGAGTCTCAGATGATATTACAGGTTTTACAATGGTTGTTGTTAGTCTGGTCATTGGTCATTTTGGATAAGCATGGGGTAGAACCTTCCTGGTTTTATGCAAGGTCCTCTGCTCCCTGTAATGAGCTTGTTCTAACTTCAGCATCATTCCGCTATAGGCAGTGACATTGAGAGGTATAGCTCTCTGTGAGCCTCCTTGTCTTTAAGGTGGGCATTGCTAGGCTTACTCTGGCTTTAGAGAGTCGTCTTGCTTAAACCTCTGCTCCCCAGAGCTCTGCATAAGATAACTTCCAAGTTGTGTGACTCTCTTTTAGCGTAGCGCATAGTTAGGCTTCCTCTTGCTATAGAGGGTCGTTATGCTGAAGCCTTCGCTCTGAGAGCTCTGTGGGGGAGGTGGACTGGGTTGTAAGCTCTTTTTGAGCTTCCCTGGTTAACTGTCCTAAAAGTGGGCATTACTTGGTCTCCTCTCGCTTTAGAGAGTCATCTTCCTAAGGCCTCTGTGAGAGCTCGGTCTGGGTGGTCACTCCGGGTTGTGTGGCTCTCTGTGAGCCTGCTTGGTGGAACCACACTTAGGGAAGCGTTGTTAGGTTTCCTCTTGATGTAGAGAGTTGTCATCCTGAGATCTCGTCCTCCAGAGCTCTGCCTGGACAGCAGGTTGTCAGGCTCTTTTGTGAGCCTCTTTGGTAAGCAGTACTTAGCGTAGAGCGTAGTTTGGCCTCCTCTCATTTAGGGAATCATCTTGCTGTGGCCTTCGTTTGTAGAGCTCCCCTCGGATACTATCAGGTCATTTGCTCTCTGTGAGCCTCCTTGATGATATTTATTAGTGTTGCTTGGCCTCCTCTCGTTTGAGAGTGGTTGTCCTGAAACCTCTACTCGTCAGGGGTATAGTAACTGGCAGGATATTCCTTATCCGTGGCCATATTCCCTTGAAGGTATCCTAAGAATAGCAGGCCCTGAGCTCTGCCCCCGGGGTATGTAGCTGGGGTTCCTGGCCCTAGGGCAGGAGTAGGCAAGTTCAGTCCCGGAGAGCCGCTGTCCTGCAGAGTTTGGCTCCAACCCTGAAAAACCCCTCACCTGCCTGTATCCTTAGTAATCCTGAAGGCATTGATTTGCTTGTTCAGGTGTGTTTTATTAGGGTTGAAGCTAAACTTTAGGGGCTTTCTAGGACTGAACTTGCCTACCCCTGCCCTAGGGAATAGAGTCACAGTACTCTTATAAACATAAACATACATACATACAAATAATTCATTTTCAATTTATATTTGTATATTTTATTTTAGCAGTCCTGTTTGATATTTCATATTTAATATGATTGTTCTATCTCACATTCCTCTTGAATTGCTTACATTTTTTTCTTTAAAGATCTTTTTAAGTCCGTCACACATATTATAGTGTATCTTCAGTAATAAACAAAACTGAAAAGATTGGTATCAAAGACCACACCCAGGTTCCTAACCGACAACAAAGACTTGACAGAATATCCATCAAGTGTTAGACAGTATTCTAGGTTTATACATGCAGAGTTTTTTTGTTCAATAATTCAGGGTTAGTTTTTTTAGAATTAAGTAGTAGGAAATTATTAGTCATACAAATTTTATATGAGCTATGCATTCTGTTAATTTTGTGGATTGGTAAGTTTCGTCAGGGCGTGAAGAAATATAGAGCTGAGTATCATCAGCATAACAGTGAAAACTAATGCCATGCTTCCTAATGATATGTCCTAAGGGTAGCATGTACAGAGTGAACAGCAACGGTCCTAGTACTGAGCCTTGAGGTATGCCATACTGAACTTGCAATCGATATGACACCCAGAACAACATCTATGTATCTGCATGACAAAACTAATTCAAACTTTCTTGCTGTTTCAAGCCAACATTAAGTTTGTCTTGACTAACTTTTTTTAATCTACTTAGCACATTACTGTACAGTTGGTATCATATGTAGGGGGTTTCTGTCTTATTCTAAAGAGCCTCTGATGGCTCTGAGTCCAAGCCAAGCTTTATTGGACTATCGACGTCAGCTTGAGTGACAGAGCAGATCAGAGGTGTGAAGGCCTGTGTTCACATTCTCTTCAGATTGACTGCTCAGTGAATGAGCTCAGAGATACTTGTATTAAAGAGATGGATGACACTCAGTGTAATGCTCCTGTGAGGAGGAGACCGGCCTGTCCGGGAGATTTATTTCCTATTCCTGTGCTGAAGGAGTGTGACGTTTATTAGCTACTCTGTTTCTCTTAACCTGACCACCTGTTCCAGCACTTCAGATCTGTTAAGTCAAAAACTTCATGTCTATAGAGATAATAAATCTGAATGTGTTTCTATTAGTGCTGGGCAACGATTAAAATTTTTTAGCGCGATTAATCGCATGATTTTCTTGCGATTAATCGCATTGTTATGCACAAAATTGAATAATGACTTCTAAAGTAGTGTATTGCGCACTTTTGATTTAAATGTACTGCTATATACACAAAAGTGCAATAACTTTAAACAAATAAGGTGCTTTTATACCAGCAGTATTCCCTTTACACAGTAATCTCAAATCTCAACTTAAACATTAATGTAATCAAATCAAATATTTAAACAAAGCTATTTGCCACTGCCAGGGCATTACCTTTTATCTAGTTTGTTAAAACGAGTCCAGTTTTCTTGTTTTTTTTCTGAACAGGTATCAACAGGTATCTTTTATCAGGGAGCAGCAGAAACAGTCTATGTAGTAGTCAGAGGTCATGATCACTACTACAGATATAAGTCGACCAACGTTACTTATAGTAGCTTAGGTTTGGTCATGCCATGGTTTCCCACGTACGATTACATTAAACAGAGTAAAAAAACAATTTATACTTTATACTCACGCCGTGGCTGTGTAGTGCGCGTACACTTCGGCGTACCCTGACGTGCACCTCTCCAAAAATGTAACGTCAATTCTACGCGTACCACAAGCGCTGTGATTGCTAGAACCACTCCCCGGGTTTCACATGCTCCCTGTGCATGTGTAATTGCGCGTCAACGCGGACAACGACGCAGATATAAATGAAAACCAACGCGTAGTCTATAGCGTATAGTCTTCGGCGTAAGTCCGACGCAGAAGTATAAATCAGCCAAGAGTGAGGTGAAGTGGTCGAGCACAAGGTGCAGCGACAAGCGGGTGCGTTCCTGTGAAACTGTTGTGGTCATGCTCGCCTCAAGCACGCGCCCACGCCCGCTCGTTGCCGAAGTTGAATTGTCTATAACTTTTTATAAAGGACACGCAGCACAAATCATTAGAAGAGAGACTGATCCTCGGCTCGCTGTTAGTGAGTTTCCAGAATCGAAATAGTTATTATCTATAGGTTTTATAGGTACTATCCATAGAGCGCCTGTCATTCACTCGCGGAGCGCAACCCTTTAACTGTTTACCAGAGAGAACCTGCCTCTCTCCACTGCTTGTTTGGGTGGGTTATTTGCTGGCTGACCAACGTCCCACCCCTCCTGTGATCATGGTTTGACTGTAGGCCTATGTTTATTCAGAGCCAGTGAGCAACGGACTTTCAAAATAATAATAAAAAAACTGCGCTAACGTGCGATAAAAAAATTGTCGGCATTAATTAATAAATGCGTTAACGCGATAATAATGCGTTAACTTGCCCAGCCCTAGTTTCTATTTATGCACTTTTACTCTGTTCTACTTTATATTGTTTAACCTTTTATCTGATTCGATTTCAAGTTGAAGTGAGAATGTGAAAATGATCTGTGGATTCTTGTGCTTCACATTAAACATTGAGAATGTGCTTATATTGAGCTTTAAAATAGGCCTGAATCTGAAAAGTTGAGTGTAGTTACAGAAATAAACTCTACAGCACACCTAAGATCCTGTATGTGTTCTAGATCAGTCCAGACCTCTGTACTACCCTTCCTTCAGGTCATCTGACGTTACTTAAAGAGAACTCAAACTAAATGAGGTCGCAGAGTTTTTCTACTGCAGATGCAGGTCAAGATTACTGCGGCTGGCCACTCATTACTGGAGCGTCACACACCACATACTCTACAGCAGTGGTTCCCAAACTGGGGTACGTGTACCCCTGGGGGTACGTGAGGTGACAGAAGGGGTACGCATACAAAATGCTGAGTCTAGCCATTCATTTAATTCTACCCTACCTTAAAATTATATCTAAACCGAGCATTTATTTCTAACTGGCAAGTTGTAAATACATGACATACAATCAAATTAACTCATCTTTTGCGGTGAAAACTGACTGAATCCACACAAGCAGCGAGCATATGACAGATTGCGTGCAGAGTATTGCTGCCTTAGCAAATCACGCTACATTACTGTCGTTCTCGACAATGCATGAAGAACAAATATAGACATAGAGATTGATTTAAGACTCAAACTTTATTCGATACAAAAACACCCTGTGTGAGTTCTTGTATTTAATGTTGATAACGAGAAAGAATGCAATTGTTTTCAAATATCCACACGATTGCAAACATGACATTTATTATTATGCAACAGTTTAACAAACGAAACACGCATTTTAAACACAGTACTGTCAGTATTTACTCTATTTTGCAACAAAATAATAGTTCCAACGAAGGACACAGCAGAACTACTGCACACATTGGTGTTTCGTAAACAGTTCTGCAGCTTTGAACGAATCGTGAGTCAATCATTCATGATTTTGATGACTCGCTCATTAAGAATTCATAAAGGTAATAAAATGCAATGAAAAAAATTAATTTAGGGGGCATATATTTTCCCTTAATGAAAAAGGTATGACTGCTGTCTAATTGAAAGAGAGCGGTACGCAGAATGATGTTAAACCCCTCAGGGGTACGACAGTCTAAAAAGTTAGGGAACCACTGCTCTACAGTCATCTCTAGAAATATAGTCTAACTCAAATTACAGTCCTCTTTTAATATTTAATTATTTAACAATTGTCAATTTAACACAATTTTTAACATTTGTCACTGTTGCTATGAGGTCTCAGAGTGTCTTTAGTATGTTGCTTTGCAGTTGCTAAGGTTTTATCTTGCTGTCTGGTGTGAAAGAGCGTGATCTGCATCTGTGGGATTGGTTTCACCTGTGTTAGTTCAGTCTGCACTGTATAGAAACTATGAAAAGACTTATCTTATGTCTGTTTATCTTAATCTGCTCATGTAATTGTAGTGAGGTTTTGGATGACTATCAAGAGGGGAAGTTGGGAAAAACCTTCCGTTAGGCCTTTCAGCTTATGCCACTCATATATTTTGGGTCTGTCAGAGTTTTATTCCGCAGTGAGTCACAACACAGCTGTGTAACGCGCTTAAGCGGCAGTGGGATGAGATGAGCAATGCTGTGATTTATTCAGGCTGTGCTCGTGAGAGAACTGCTGCCAAACGTCTTCTGATCGCACTCCCACTGCTCTTTGACTCTGTCAAAATATAGCAGAATGTGGTGAAATGCTCTGGCCTGCACCTTCAAGTCTCTCACTGACTCTCCTGCCTTCTCTTTCCAGACCATTGTCCGCGGGAGCCGGCCGCCCAAGGACGCCTCCATCAACGGCCTGTTGGAGGAGTTTGACAGCATCTCCGTGACCCGCTCCAACTCCCTGAGGAAAGAGAGTCCACCTGGAGCCCATCAGGCCGGTGGAAGCAAACCAGCGTCTGCGTCCACGTCTGCGTCCAACACCGGTGGTCCAGAGGAAAACGGCTTCGGACACTATTATGGCCGATTCTCGTGCGATCTGGACAGCAGTAAGGACTTCTCGCTTGACCCGTACCGGGTCCACGACGGGGAGTGGCCGGTCGGACGGCACTACCGCTTCTCTTTCAAACAGAACGGCCATCCAATCCGGAGTCCCTTCTACCCCGACGCTATGCCGCAGAAATCTTCCGACTATGCCAAGATGCCTCCGGACTATCACGCCTACCTGGAGAGCAAGATGCGTCTCTCCAACGACGAGATGGCCATGGGCGGCCGGAGGGAATACTACCGGGCCTCTCTGGGGGGATCCAGTCAGGATTACCGAGAACAGCCGCTGGGAACCCCGTCTCGGGTCTCCATCCACAGCGAGCAGATGACCTACCCCGACGGAGACTGGGGATACGGAGCGGGACTGAGAGAGGACTACGACAAGAGGCCCAAGTCCTCGTACATCAGTCAGACGAGCCCTCAGCCGGCAATCCGGCAGCGCTCCCGGTCGGGTTCTGGTCTGCAGGAGCCAAGCTTGCCGTACGGGATCAGCGCATTTAAAGCGGCGCCGCAGGGGTCGTACAGCTCATACACGTACCCAAGACTGTCAGAAAACACGTCTGGGATCGTCATAAGCAAGGTAAAGAGAAACTCAGCTTCCTGATGATCAGATTCTAATGATGGCAATTTCACATTTTTCTCTCAGGGGCATCATGTCAAAATGACACAAATGCATTATTCCTGCATATGCATATAAGTCTGTGTGCAAATTTATGTTCTCGATGCGAAAGAAACCCAGACTTACCAATAGCATTTTTCTGCAAATTCAAAACTTGCACCTTGGATCCTGTTTCAAAGTTTGCGTTCTCGAGCTCCAAACACTGTTGTGTTCAAATGAACGGCCAGAACACATTAAAGTTTCTGTTTTCTGTTAGAACTGTGTCGTGTTAGCAGCCCATAAGTTAATAACTAATGATCTTTACAACGGAAGTGAATCAATCAAAATTAACTTTATCTGGACAATAACTTTATTCTAGATCTGCTGTAAAGCCTAAACAATCTCTGTTACTGTAATCTCCTATTATCACTGTAAAGCTGCTGTGAAACAGTCTATATTGTTAAAAGCGCTGTATAAATGAAGGTGACTTGACTTGTAGCGCTTTATACAGTACAGATTGTTTCAAAGCAGCTTCACAGTAATAAACAGAAAGATAAAAGATTTCCCCAAATATAAGACATATTCAGATTCTGCTCTACAGAAGACAATAGAGTCATTATCCAGTTCAAGTTTTGTTCTCATCTAATAGTGTCAGTGCAGTCAGATCAATACTATTACTGAATATTACATGACATTTTAAACCAAACCTTTAGTCAAATGTGGCTTGTCTCCTCAGAGATCATTTCTGGGCTGATTTTGGATTAAAAGGCTCCATAGAGATCAATTGTTTCGTCAAGTGAAGTCACCTTTATTTATACAGCGCTTTTTACAATACACATTGTTTCAAAGCCGCTTTACAGCGATAACAGGAAAATAATGCAACATTTTGTGGCAGCAAAAATACCTAATCATTTAGGAGCACTATATTTACATGTATTCATTCTGCAGATGCTTTTACATTGCATCAATGCTCAGTTCACGCATTTCCCGTTCCCGTATAAATGCCGCATTGTTCCCAATGGAAGCTTCCCAGCGCTGTGTAGAATTAAAGATTGCAGTGGACGTTCTGCAGACTCTGTGCGCTTCTCACCCGCAGGCTGTGTAGGGCGTATTATCTCCCAGGTCGCATCACTGCTCGGGCTGTGGCGCTCCGATGCTCCGCAGTGATGGATCTCGTGTCAGTTCTTAATCTACTCTCCCGTGAAAAGAGCGCGGCCGGCGGAGACACGGAATTACTCATGAGAGCGACACAGGAATCAATTAATGGAACAGTAGCAATCTCCCAGATAACAGCGGCTCATCCCAGACCTTCATTTAAACACGCGCTGGCTGCTTGAGCTTCCAACTCTGATGCGTCTCCTTTTAATTCACAAATATTGCTTTAGAAGTGCACTAGGCCGCTTCCTTGATTATTCCTCAATGTGTGGCAGCATAAATGGCAGAATTTGCAAGATTTATTAACAAAAAAAATGCATATTGTTTTTTATTTAGTCTTACAGTCACCATCATCATGAATCACAAATGTCTGTATCATATCTTAGTTAAATCAAGTCATCTTTATTTATATAGCTCTTTATACAATACAGATTGTTTCAAAGCAGCTTTACAGTGATAAACAGGAAAATTATACATTTGTTCAGCTGAAGTCAGTTCAGTGTTAATTCAGTTCCATCGTAAAGATCATCAATTATTCATTTAGTTAATTTCATCTATAAAGCAGTTCTGTAGAAAACAGTGATGTCATCATCAGCTCAGGTCAGTTCAGTCAGATCAATAATACTGTTGAATATTAAGTGTCCACAACTAATGAAGCCAGATAACATAATGAATAAGAAAATGTTTCATGAACTTTGATGACACTAACTGTCATGTACACTAATTTATTTTAAAAGCATAAATTAAAATCAGTTCATCCAGTATGTTTTTAAAAATCTAATTTCATAATGTTCATAAATTTTTGTAATTTTCTCTTATTTCATTTCACCAATTAGAATTTTGTGTATAAATGTGCCTTATTGTCAACAAAAGTTCCTCAATAAGGCTTCATTTTCTTTATACTTTATAATTTATTTCTCTTTAGATTTTTGGGGTCAGATATTGTTCATTTACACAGCATTAGAGAGCGATTCAGGGACATTTCTACTGTACGTCGACTGTATTGAGTGTGTGATTTGTTGTACGATGTGTTTTGGAGCGTTCAACACATTCAGTCTGTGACTCCCATCAGTCTCGGCTCACCGACGTCATAATGAACCTCTTTCTTTCTCATTCACCTCGACTCGGTCACTTTCAGCGAGCCAAGCACTTTGCTGGCGCTGTTGGGAACGGCGGCCCGTTAAAGGCCGACAGCTCGGGGACTTGGGAACTCGGGCACGCACACACTCATTGTGATGAACTGATGTTGTGGCACCTTCCTTTTCTGCAGGCCTTGCATAAAAGCTGTGGCGCGCTGTTCCACCACAGAATTCAATTTCACACTCCAGTTGGGTTCTTGATTACGCTGCCAAATTCAGATTAATGTGCATTTAACGAACATGGATCAGCCAGTGGTGCTGGTTGGGAAAGGGGGTCTCGGGACTTCTCCGGCCCATAAACACCCTCGCCGGGATGATTGATTAAACTAGTCCACCGGCGTAATTACACGCCGCCAGCTTCCTCATCATGAGCCGGTTAGAAGACGATCCGTGTCGTGTCATCTTTTTGTGTTCTGGGCGTGGTGGGAATAATTCAATCTGCCGCCCACCGTGACCCTGCAGATCAGGAACGTACTGTGTGACGTGAAGGACGAGAGCTCATGAGAATCTCTCTAGTGCGCTGCTTTATTAGAATCATATGCAGCAGCAGTTTAAAAAAAAAAATGATTCATGCTGAAAAGAACTCTTTTACTCAGTTCTATATATGTGTAGTAAATACACTACCATTCAAAAGTCTGGAATAATTATGATTGTTTAATGTTTTTTGAAAGAGTCTCTTCTGCTCACCAAAGCTGCATTTATTTGATCAAAAATACAGTAAAAACAGTGAAATATAACAGCTGTTTTCAATGTGAATATATAGTAAAGTGTAATTTATTCCTGTGATCAAAGCTGAATTTTCAGCATCATTACTCCAGTCTTCAGTGTCACATGATCCTTCAGAAATCATTATAATATGATGATTTGATTCAAGAAACATTTATGATTATTATCAATGTTGAAAACAGTCTGTGATACATTTTATTTTTCTTTGATGAATAGAAAGTTTAAAAGAACAGCATTTATCTGAAATAGAATCTTTTGTAACATTATAAATGTCTTTAAAATCAATTTAATGCGTCCTTGATGATTAAAAATGTAAAAATATTACTTACCCCAAATTATATGAATGGTAGTGTATCATGGATTCAACAAAGATATGAAAGGTTTTTTACCATTGAATAAAAGTGTTTCTTGAATGTTCACATTCAACGGGTTTGTACATGATTTCTGAATCCAGGTTAGGTGTGATTTAAGGCGTCGTCCCGCTGACATTGAGCTCCAGTTTGAGGGGTGTTCCCTCAGTAGACAGCATCTCTGTGATGAATGAGCTGTTCCAGCCTGTAATAAGGAATCATGAGCTCGTTCTCCTGCTCTATGAGTAGGGTTGGGTATCGTTTGACGATTACAATTTCGATTCTGCTTATCGATTCTGATTCCTACCGATTCCTAATTTCGATTCCAATAAGGTAAAAATCCCCCCCAAAAAACAGACACCATTCAAATGTATTCTTATTTTTAAACATTTAATTGTAGCTGAATATGAACAAAAATCAACAGGCTAAAGAACACTTACACAAAAAATTTTTTCCTGTGGTTTAAAAACACCATAGAAAAACAACTAGCCTAACTAATATAAATTTTAAGCATTATTAAAGACAAGTAAACACTCAGTAATTAAAAAAGATCAAATAAAAAATCAGCAATCGCAACAAATAGATACAACTGAACAAAGATATGATTGAAATAAACAGTGTTTTAAGATTTTCTGGTACAGAAACTATAATCAAATGTAAAATAGCACTGGACTTTATAAATAAAATACATTACAAATATAGTTACAAAAGTTATTCAGTCAAGAATGAGTACATTTTCTTTGATTGTTTGATTCACGAGTTCACACTTACATACAATTAGAGTGTATAAGGTTTAATGCGTATTTGGCGTGTTGTCCGGGGGGAGGGCTCTGAGCTCGGAGTTTGCCCCGAACCCAGAGTACTCCCCCTGTTGTAAGTGTATTTAGGACTAGAAGTGAGGAGATGGGGTGGTGGAGGGATGCTGTTAAACTGTCAATGAACGGAGGTAAGTTTGCTGTGTATATATACACCTCTTGACTTGTTGATTGAGTTGATTAGCAGAGTGTGCTCCACTCGTGTCTAATTAGGTTTGATTATCTGAGTGTGCTCCACGTGTGTTTATTTAGGTTTAATTATCTGAACGTGCTCCTCCCAAACTTTGTTAATAAAACATCATTTAGTGTTATTATAGAGACAGCAGGACTATTAGGCTGCCTAATATAAGAGCTGCACGGATCCAATATACTGATACACATGAAAACAGAAAACAGTCGTCTCACGCTTGAATTGTTTAAAGTCATATTGAAAGGCTCACAAAGGAATCAATAAGAGGAATCGAAATTTTAATTTTAAAACAAGTATCCGATTCCTGACCTCAAGTATCGATTTTCGATTCCCAATCCTATCTATGAGTTTGTATTATTCACTGCTAACGTGTGTCGTTTGAATCGAACAGGGCGACTACGAGCGAGTCTCTCGGGATGGGAGTCCGCAGGTGCCGCTGGGCGAGTCGTATCCACGCGTTCCCCTCAAACTACCTCAGAGCCACGGCAAGCCCTCGTACCCGGTCGGTTTCCAGTACCCGCCGCCCTTCCACTACAAGCCGTCTCCGTACCAGCACCCGCCGTCCCAGCCCAGTCCTCCCTACACCCCCCAGGGGGCGCTTTCGCTCTCCCAGCCCAGTCCTCCTTACACCCCCCAAGGGGCGCTCTCGCTTTCCCAGCCCTCCTCACCCTACACCCCTCCCGGAGCCTATCCTCCACCCAGCTGGGGCTCCAGCTCCGAGACGCCCCCCTCCAGGGTGTCCCACGAGCAGTTCCGGGCCGCGCTACAGCTGGTGGTGAACCCGGGAGACCCGCGCGAGTATCTCGACAACTTCCTGAAGATCGGAGAGGGATCCACGGGGATCGTGTGCATCGCCACCGAGAAGCACAGTGGGAAGCAGGTGGCCGTGAAGAAGATGGACCTGAGGAAACAGCAGCGGCGAGAGCTTCTGTTCAACGAGGTGAGCGCAAACCTTTATTTCCAGGTGTAAATGTGCGATTATGGAAAAATCCCTGCTTGTTCGTAGTGCTGCACAATTTGGCCAAAGATTTTCTGATTATATATATATATTATACAGTGCATCCGGAAAGTATTCACTGCACTTCCCTTTTTCCACATTTTGTTATGTTACAGCCTTATTCCAAAATGGATTGAATTAATTATTTCCCTCAACATTCTACAAACAATACCCCTTAATGGCAACATGAAAGAAGTTTGTTTAAAATCTTTGCAAATTTATTAAAAATAAAAAACGAAAAAATCACATGTACATAAGTATTTACAGCCTTCATTGGACTCCACCTGTGGTAAATTCATTTGATTGGACATGATTTGGAAAGGCACACACCTGTCTATATAAGATCCCACAGTGCATGTCAGAGCACAAACCAAGCCATGAAGCCATACCATCCTCGATCTGTCAGTGGATCACCAGCTTCCTGACGGACCGGCAGCAGCGAGTGAGACTGGGGAAACACACATCCAGGACTCTTACCACCAGCACTGGCGCCCCCCAAGGGTGCGTTCTCTCCCCACTGCTCTTCTCCCTGTACACTAATGACTGCACTTCTAAAGACCCCACTGTCAATCTCCTGAAATTTGCAGACGACACCACTGTCATCGGTCTCATCCGAAACGGTGACGAGTCTGCTTACAGACTGGAGGTTGAACAGCTGGCTGTCTGGTGCAGTTATAACAACCTTGAGCTGAACACGCTCAAAACAGTGGAGATGATCGTGGACTTCAGGAGGAACAGCCCAGCACTCCCCCCACGCACCATCATGAACAGCACTGTGGAAGCAGTGGAGTCATTCAGGTTCCTGGGCACTTCCATCTCTCAGGACCTGAAGTGGGACAATCACATTGACTCCATTGTGAAAAAAGCCCAGCAGAGACTGTACTTCCTTCGCCAGCTGAGGAAGTTCAACTTGCCACAGGAGCTGCTGATTCAGTTCTACTCAGCCGTCATTGAGTCTGTCTTATGCACTTCCATCACTGTCTGGTTTGGCTCAGCTACCAAATCAGACATCAGGAGACTACAACGGACAGTCCGGACTGCGGAGAGGATCATTGGTGCCCCCCTGCCAAACCTCCAGGACCTGTACTCTTCCAGAGTGAGGAAGAGAGCAGGTAAAATCATCACAGACTGCACTCACCCTGGACACCACCTGTTTGAACTGTTACCGTCAAGACGGCGACTCAGATCACTGGCCACAAGCACATCTCGGCACAGGAACAGTTTCTTCCCACAGGCCATTTCCCTCCTGAACAGTTAACACACCTCCCAAGGCATATGCCTTAAGTGCAATACTCCCATATCCAACAACTCAGGTGATACTTATATGTAGATTTATTTATTTATAATATTCAAAACACTGTAAATATGTTCATAATCTGTAAATCTGAAAATGTCTATTCCGACTAAACCCAACTGTGATACTTTTATTCTCATATATTTTTATTTTTATTTTTTATTCTTATAATTTGTATTATGTTTCTTGTTGTATTTGCATATGTCCACTGGAAGCCTCAGTACCAAAACAAATTCCTTGTGTGTGCAAGCACACTTGGCAATAAAGCTCTTTCTGATTCTGATTCTGATTCAGAAACATTTCGGCGGCATTAAAGGTCCCAATGAGCACAGGGGCCTCCATCATCTGCAAATGGAAGAAGTGTGGAACCACCTAGAGCTGAGCGATCGGGGTAGAAGGGCCTTAATCAGGGAGGAGACCAAGAATCCGATGATCACTCTGACAGAGCTCCAGCGTTTCCCTGTGGAGAGAGGAGAACCTTCCAGAAGAACAACCATCTCAGCACTTCACCAATCAGGCCTGAGAACCTTCCAGTTGAACAACCATCTCAGCACTCCACCAATCAGGCCTGAGAACCTTCCAGTTGAACAATCATCTCTGCAGCTCTCCACCAATCAGGCCTGAGGACCTTCCAGAAGAACAACCATCTCTGCAGCTCTCCACCAATCAGGCCTGAGGACCTTCCAGAAGAACAACCATCTCTGCAGCTCTCCACCAATCAGCCCTGAGATCCTTCCAGAAGAACAACCATCTCTGCAGCTCTCCACCAATCAGGCCTGAGAACCTTCCAGAAGAACAACCATCTCTGCAGCTCTCCACCAATCAGATGGAAGCCACTCCTCAGTACAAGCACATGACAGCTCACCTGAAGTTTGCCAAAAGGCACCTGAAGGACTCTCAGATCATGAGAAACAAAGATTGAACTCTTTGGCCTAAATGACAAGCGTCATGTCTAGAGGAAACAGACCCCGTTCATCACCTGGCCAATACCATCCCTACAGTGAAGCAGCATCAGCTGTGGGGGTGTTTTTCAGCGGCAGGAACTGGGAGACTAGTCAGGATCGAGGGAAAAATGAGGAACTGGGAGACTTGTCAGGATCGAGGGAAAGATGAGGAACTTGGAGTCTCATCAGGATCAAGGGAAAGATGAGGAACTGGGAGACTCGTAAGGATCGAGGGAAAGAAGAGGAACTGGGAGTCTCATCAGGATCAAGGGAAAGATGAAGAACTGGGAGACTCGTCAGGATAGAGGGAAAGATGAGAAACTGGGAGACTAGTCAGGATTGAGGGAAAGATGAGGAACCGAGAGACTAGTCAGGATTGAGGGAAAGATGGGGAACTGGGAGATTAGTCAGGATCGAGGGAAAGATGAGGAACTGGAAGTCTCATCAGGATCTAGGGAAAGATGAGGAACTCTGAGTCTCGTCAGGATCGAGGGAAAGATGATAGACTGGGAGACTAGCCAGGATCGAGGGAAAGATGAGGAACTTGGAGTCTCATCAGGATCAAGGGAAAGATGAGGAACTGGGAGACTCGTAAGGATCGAGGGAAAGAAGAGGAACTGGGAGTCTCATCCGGATCAAGGGAAAGATGAAGAACTGGGAGACTCGTCAGGATAGAGGGAAAGATGAGAAACTGGGAGACTAGTCAGGATTGAGGGAAAGATGAGGAACCGAGAGACTAGTCAGGATTGAGGGAAAGATGAGGAACTGGGAGATTAGTCAGGATCGAGGGAAAGATGAGTAACTGGAAGTCTCATCAGGATCTAGGGAAAGATGAGGAACTCTGAGTCTCGTCAGGATCGAGGGAAAGATGTTAGACTGGGAGACTAGCCAGGATCGAAGGAAAGATGAGGAACTGGGAGACTAGTCAGGATCTAGCGAAAGATGAGGAACTGGGAGTCTCGTCAGGATATAGGGAAAGATGAGAGACTGGGAGACTAGCCAGGATCGAAGGAAAGATGAGGAACTGGGAGACTTGTCAGGATCAAGGGAAAGATGAAGAACTGGGAGACTCGTCAGGATAGAGGGAAAGATGAGAAACTGGGAGACTAGTCAGGATTGAGGGAAAGATGAGGAACCGAGAGACTAGTCAGGATTGAGGGAAAGATGGGGAACTGGGAGATTAGTCAGGATCGAGGGAAAGATGAGGAACTGGAAGTCTCATCAGGATCTAGGGAAAGATGAGGAACTCTGAGTCTCGTCAGGATCGAGGGAAAGATGATAGACTGGGAGACTAGCCAGGATCGAGGGAAAGATGAGGAACTTGGAGTCTCATCAGGATCAAGGGAAAGATGAGGAACTGGGAGACTCGTAAGGATCGAGGGAAAGAAGAGGAACTGGGAGTCTCATCCGGATCAAGGGAAAGATGAAGAACTGGGAGACTCGTCAGGATAGAGGGAAAGATGAGAAACTGGGAGACTAGTCAGGATTGAGGGAAAGATGAGGAACCGAGAGACTAGTCAGGATTGAGGGAAAGATGAGGAACTGGGAGATTAGTCAGGATCGAGGGAAAGATGAGTAACTGGAAGTCTCATCAGGATCTAGGGAAAGATGAGGAACTCTGAGTCTCGTCAGGATCGAGGGAAAGATGTTAGACTGGGAGACTAGCCAGGATCGAAGGAAAGATGAGGAACTGGGAGACTAGTCAGGATCTAGCGAAAGATGAGGAACTGGGAGTCTCGTCAGGATATAGGGAAAGATGAGAGACTGGGAGACTAGCCAGGATCGAAGGAAAGATGAGGAACTGGGAGACTTGTCAGGATCGAGGGAAAGATGAGGAACTGGGAGTCTCGTCAGGATCGAGGGAAAGATGAGAGACTGGGAGACTAGCTCAGGATCGAGGGAAAGATGAGGACTGGGAGTCTCGTCAGGATCGAGGGAAAGATGAGGACTGGGAGTCTTGTCAGGATCGAGGGTGTGCACGACACTCCCCATCCAACCTGATGGAGCTTGAGAGGCTCTGCAAAGAATAATGTGAGAAACTGCCCATAAATAGGTGTGCCATGCTTGTAACATCATACTCAAAAAGACTTGAGGCTGTAATTGGTGCCAAAGGTGCTTCAACAAAATATTGAGCAAAGGCTGTGAATACTTATGTACGTGTGTTTTTCAAATTTGTAATAAATTTGCAAAGATTTTAAACAAACTTCTTTGATGTTGTCATCATGGGTTATTGTTTGTAGAATTTTGAGAAAAATAATGAATTTAATCCATTATGGAATAAGGCTGTAACATAACAAAATCTGGAAAAAGTGAAGCGCTGTGAATACTTTACGGATGCACTGTATATAATTAAAATATTAAGCTGTATACAAAATATTACTGTTATAAAAAAGAAAAAGAATATAAGAATTTTATTTTACAGTACAATATTTGTCTTAATTTCTTTATTTTCAAATATTAAACCATTGAGATTTTTTTGGTGTAGGAAAGTCGTTGTGAAACGGAAGTTGCGATGGTCTTTTCTTCTCTATTGTTCCGTATATCCAAGTGAAACGCTTCTGGAACAAGAACAAATGTGGCCGGGGCTTGATTGTGTCTGTGGGGAATTGATTGGTCGTGGTTTGCTAATCGACACCGATGGGTCATGAGCTGCTGGCGTGTAAATGAACACAGTGCCGAAACACACTGTGCACATATTTACTCATTTGAATATCAGCTTTTGCTGTAATCATGTCTGATGTCTGATCGCAGGTGGTCATCATGAGAGACTACCATCACGAGAACGTGGTGGACATGTACAACAGTTATCTGGTCAGTGATGAACTCTGGGTAGTGATGGAGTTCCTGGAGGGCGGAGCCTTGACTGACATCGTCACGCATACGAGGTAAGAGGAGCGTTTCGTCCAATCAGATCCTCTGTTTTATACTGATTGATTTGAATCATTGATCTTTTGCTTTGAGTCCATCGAGATTCAAATTCAAGAAGGAAAGAATCAAGTGAGATAAAGTACCTTTCATTTGTTTGGGATTTAATTTGCTGATTATACACCCTAGGCATCATTATTGAGTTTTTCATTGAGCTTCTGGCAGAAACAGGCGTATCAGGAGATAAATGCAGTGTTTTCTGCTGGAGGCTTTAGTCCAGTGATGATTTATGATTGTGAAAGTTAGTGTTTTAAGCGCTGCCTCTGCTTCGCGAAGCGTCAGCATAATTACAGTAATTGGCGTTGTTCGTCAGTTCGATGTTGGACTGTAATTGCACACTTTCAGAGGAACGCTTGCCCTCCGACACGCTTCCATCCCCAACACACTCTTCATCAGTCTGAGTCGCTTTATTTCGGTCCTGCTTGAGAGGCTAATGGAGAGTGTGTGCTGAGTCTTAGACAGCGTCCTGAATCTGATCGACACACAGATCAACACACACATCACGTGACACTCACAGTTTGATGCTAAGATAAGCTTTAACACACATATATGTTTGCATATACATATATAGGCCCATATATAAATATATATGTAAACACATACACAAATATATATATACATATATATATATATACATATATATATATATATATATATATATATATATATATATATATATATATATATATATATATATACATATATACAGCATATATATATATATATATATGCTGTATATATATATATATATGCAAACATATGTATTAAACTTTAAACCCACACACTCACACACTCTCGCACACACACACTCTCACACACACAAACACACAAACACACACACACACTCAGAACAGAACAAAGTCTGCTGTGTGAATGGGACTCTGGCGTCTGCGGAGCGTGAAGAAGGCCCAGCTGTCGCACGCTCACACACACACACACACACACACACACACACACACACACATTCACTGCTCATCTGTCTTGCCTTGGGCTGAACACACCCGCACACGCGCACACACACACACACACACACACACACACACACACACACACATACTCCTCCTCAACACTAATGCACAAACGGGACGTGTTTGTAATTACTCTGACGGGGCTCCATTAGGGACGCTTCTGACTACAAAACCACATGCACGATTTATACACACTTGTATACAGTATAAAACTAAACCTGCTCAGACAGTTAGACTGTGCATTAAATATAAATAAATAAATAGTAGCTAAAAAGAGTAAAACAAGATGAAAATAATAAATAACGACAACACTACTTAACATTAGATAACTGCATTAGTTAAAGGTGGGGTATGTTCTTTGGAAAACGACCGGCAGATTTTGAAAATACACAATTCAAATGGTCCTACCTTCTTTCCTCCAACGCTGGCCCTGACTCCACCCATTCAAAGAACATGGACGCGCAATCATGCACGAGCGAAAACTCAGATGCGCGAGAGATTGTAATGACGATTTACTACTAATCATGGAACCGGCTTTACTGACGAGATGCGCATGCGTCACGAGCTTTGAGTATTCGCACGAAGGGGGTCACGCGCGCTGGGGGGAGGGGGTGTGGTACGACCGTTTGATTGACGAACTTACTGTCCAATGATTCCAGGTGGTCTTGGAAATGATTGGCTGGAGTTTTTCAAGTCCTGCCCGTTCCACAGATGATTAAATTGCTTAATTTTCATTTCAGTGCTTCTAACTCAGTGGCTGTAAGTGGGTTAGGAATAGGATTTCAAGTTATTTTGAAAAAATGGACGAAAAAGAGAATCACATACCCCACCTTTAACATAAATAATCTATTAATCTTAGCAAATATTAATTTTAACATTTACTCATTCATTGTTGAAATCAAACGTTGTGTCTGTTAATATTATTTCATGGATTTGAGCTAACATTAATTATCAACAAAGAGTTCAATAATTGTATAAAATTCAAACTAATTTAAACAAATAAATCTTGTTCTTTTGTAAACTGCTTTGGATTAAAGCATCTGATAAATGCAAACATTATGTATTTAAAATTAAATTCAATCATTTAAATTATATCACGCAATATAACACCGTGTTATTATATTATATTATATTATATTATATTATATTATATTATATTATATTATATTATATTATATTATATTATATTATATTATATTATATTATATTATTATTTACATCCAATTAATTTATATACATTAATCTATGAATCTTAATTTATCAGTTCAGGAGATGTTCTGGAGATGTTCTGATGAGATGTTCAGGAGATGTTCAGGAGATGTTCTGATGAGATTTTCAGGAGATGTTCTGATGAGATGTTCAGGAGATGTTCTGATGAGAGGTTCAGGAGATGTTAAGGAGATGTTCAGGAGATGTTCAGGAGATGTTTTGGAGATGTTCTGGAGATGTTCTAATGAAATGTTCAGGAGATGTTCAGGAGATGTTCAGGAGATGTTCAGGAGATGTTCAGGAGATGTTCTGATGAGAGGTTCAGGAGATGTTAAGGAGATTTTCAGGAGATGTTCATGAGATGTTCATGAGATGTTCATGAGATGTTCATGAGATGTTCTGATGAGAGGTTCAAGAGATGTTTTGGAGATGTTCTGGAGATGTTCTAATGAAATGTTCAGGAGATGTTCTGGAGATGTTCTGATGAGATTTTCAGGAGATGTTCTGATGAGCGGTTCAGGTGATGTTCAGGATATTTTCAGGAGATGTTCTGGAGATGTTCTGGAGATGTTCTGGAGATGTTTAGGAGATGTTCTGGAGATGTTCTGATGAGATTTTCAGGAGATGTTCTGATGAGAGGTTCAGGAGATGTTTTGGAGATGTTCTGGAGATGTTCTGATGAAATGTTCAGGAGATGTCCAGGAGATGTTCTGGAGATGTTCTTGAGATGTTCTGGAGATGTTCTGATGAGATGTTCAGGAGATGTTCTGGAGATGTTCTGGAGATGTTCTGATGAGATGTTCAGGAGATGTTCAGGAGATGTTCAGGAGATGTTCAGGAGATGTTAAGAAGATGTTAAGAAGATGTTAAGGAGATGTTCTGATGTTCAGGAGATGTTCTGGAGATGTTCTGATGAGATGTTCTTGAGATGTTCTGGAGATGTTCTGGAGATGTTCTGATGAGATGTTCAGGAGATGTTCAGGAGATGTTCAGGAGATGTTAAGAAGATGTTAAGAAGATGTTAAGGAGATGTTCTGATGTTCAGGAGATGTTCTGTGTTTGGTTCACAGGATGAACGAGGAGCAGATCGCCACTGTCTGTCTGTCGGTGTTGAAGGCACTGTCGTACCTCCACACACAGGGTGTCATCCACCGAGACATCAAGAGCGACTCCATCCTGCTCACCAGTGACGGACGCGTGCGTATCATATATCATATAATCTGAATATATAACTCATGACACGCAGTCGTGTGAAGAGCTGAATCATCATCCTCCACATGGAACTGTTTGTAGAGTTACACACATAAACATGTTTATCGAGAGGACAGAAAAGTGATCAGGGCTAATTAGCAACTTCACTAGTTTCAAGTAATTAAATCATGTCTCCCAGTCAAGCCAAGTTATTTATATAGCGCTTTTTACAATAAAGATTGTTTTAAAGCAGCTTTACAGTGATGACAGGAAAATAATGCAATAAAATTTCTTTCCAGAATAAAATAGCGTCACAGTCCAGCTTAAGTAAGTGCAATGATGGTTAATTTTTGTTGTAAAACAGTTATTAATTTAGTTCATTTATATATATAGTGGCTCTGGAGAAAACAGTGATGTCATCTTCCAGCTCAGTTCAGTTCTCATATAATGGTGTCAATGCAGGAGATCAATAATATTGTTGAATATTAAATATCACCAACTAAGCAAGACAAAAGCCAAAGGCGACAGTGGCAAGGAACCAAACTTCACATGTGACTGTTTGTAGAGTTACACACATAAACGTGTTTATCAAGAGGACAGAAAAGTGATCAGGGGTAATTAGCAACTTCACTAGTTCCAATCGTGTCTCCCACCTTGTAATTAGCTGAGAGAACATGACAAATGAAGGGGTGATTAGCGGTTAATCAGCTTTGCGTTGTGTCCTATACGTCCCTCGCAGATCAAGCTCTCGGATTTCGGCTTCTGTGCTCAAGTGTCTAAGGAGGTTCCCAAGAGAAAGTCTCTGGTGGGAACGCCGTACTGGATGGCTCCCGAGGTCATCTCCCGATTACCCTACGGCACTGAGGTACACCTTCATGAGCAGCCTGTGTTTGATAGACCCACTGGTGTCACTGTCACTAGTTATCTTATTGTCATATGATTTAGCAATCATTTGGTAATGTGTATATATATACCCAACAAGCAATATAGTAGTTTAACTATAGACCCGATATAGTCCGGCTATGAGTAGGTTAACTATAGACCCGATATAGTCCATCTATGAGTAGGTTAACTGTAGACCAGATGTAGTCAACCTATGATAAGGTTAACTATAGACCCGATATAGTCCAGCAATGAGTATGTTAACTATAGACCCGATATAGTCAGGCTATGAGTAGGTTAACTATAGACCCGATATAGTCCAGCAATGAGTAGGTTATCTATAGACCCGAGATAGTCCGGCTATGATAAGGTTAACTATAGACCCGATATAGTCCAGCAATGAGTAGGTTAACTATAGATCCGATATAGTCAGGCTATGATAAGGTTAACTATAGACCCGATATAGTCCAGCAATGAGTAGGTTAACTATAGACCCGATATAGTCCGGCTATGAGTAGGTTAACTATAGACCCGATATAGTCCGGCTATGATAAGGTTAACTATAGACCCGATATAGTCCAGCAATGAGTAGGTTAACTATAGACCCGATATAGTCCGGCTATGAGTAGGTTAACTATAGACCCGATATAGTCCGGCTATGAGTAGGTTAACTATAGACCCGATATAGTCCGGCTATGAGTAGGTTAACTATAGACCCGATATAGTCCGGCTATGATAAGGTTAACTATAGACCCGATATAGTCCAGCAATGAGTAGGTTAACTATAGACCCGATATAGTCCGGCTATGAGTAGGTTAACTATAGACCCGATATAGTCCGGCTATGATAAGGTTAACTATAGACCCGATATAGTCCAGCTATGATCAGGTTAACTATAGACCCGATATGGTCCGGCTATGAGTAGGTTAAAGGAGCTGTATGTAAGAAATTTATTTCAATTAATCATAAAATGGCCCTGATATGTCAGTAGACATTAAGAAATCATGTTAATTTCAAATACTTATATCACTGACAACAGTAGTCCGGCCAGGATATTGTCATTTAAAAAGTGAAGTTGCAGCCCTCAACTGATGTTGATGTTGTCATGTTGTGTTTTGGTCTGATGCGCCACCCTCCACCTATCTACCAATCACAAATTCAGTAGTGTTGCGGCATCCGGGTTGCCAGCGGTAGTTACCACAGCTGCAGCTACAAACGTGTCGGAATCGGATAAAAAAAATGTCTAACGTTGCGAAACCAAAAAAAAATCGTTATGAATCCGAAATACTTTGTGACAAGGAAAACAAGGATCTGTATAGGAGATGCCTTTGAAAGATGGAGACGGGCTAATTTTCTCCTGGACAGGTAAGATTCATCTATGTTTAGCTAACTTGTACTTGATGTAAATGGACATTTCAAATATTCATGACAGTCGAACAAAGTTATGCGCGTGCAAAGTAGCCTACGTTACGTTAGCTCATATGGAGGAGGTGGGTCATCGAATTGAAAAGGTAAGGAATTGTTTAGGTAATACAAACGGCGAGTCGCCATTACTAACATTATCAATGCATCATCAGAGCCCGTTTCTCTGTCATTATGATGAGACGCTGAAGAAAACAACATTAACACGCCCATTATTGTTTATCATGCAGGTTCTACAGCCAAAAATAATAGAATGACACGTAATCTTTCACATCACATATTTTAGCGTTATGGACGTGTACTGCAGGGTAAGTTAAAAAATACAGCTGGTCGCTTTCACTTATAGCGTCAGTTAAATGAATAGCTGTATCTTTGATATCGGTTACACACAGTGACAAAGGCTTGTGCTTGTACTTACGTTAATGACAGACACCTACCGTTACAAGTTAGACTAACAGCTACTGTTCTAACAATGTACTGTCACATATGAGCGTACATCTTTACGATTATATTTGGCTAATCGCCATTGGTACATTTTTGCGATATATAATTACTTTGCAAAACATCTGTCATTTGAAACATAAACATAATTAAGAGAAAAAGCTTCTTGTAGCAGCCTACGTTCCTGCTGTATGCTGCAGCCTATCTGGCAACCTGGAGTCAGGGAGGAGGGAGAGGGGATACACCGCTCTACAGTCATTTGAAAGTGATTGCAGTACCAGTTTTGGCCACATTCTTACATACGGTTCCTTTAACTATAGACCAGACATAGTCCGGCTATGAGTAGGTTAACTATTGACCCGATATATTCCAGCTATGAGTATGTTAACTATAGACCCGACATAGTCCGGCTATGAGTAGGTTAACTATTGACCAGATGTAGTCCAGCTATGATAAGGTTAACTATAAACCCGATATAATCCAGCTATGAGTAGGTTAACTATAGACCCAAAATAGTCCGGCTATGAGTAGGTTAACTATAGACCCGATATAGTCCAGCAATGAGTAGGTTAACTATAGACCCAAAATAGTCCGGCTATGAGTAGGTTAACTATAGATCAGATATAGTCCAGCTATGAGTAGGTTAACTATAGACCTGATATAGTCCAGCTATGAGTAGGTTAACTATAGACCCGATATAATCCAGCTTTGTGTAGGTTAACTATAGACCCGATATAGTCCAAAACTGATTAATTGTAGTTTTTGGCCAGGCAGCGCATGAGATGGTTGATATCCCAATAATATCTACAAGATATCAGTGTAATTTCCTGACATGGTCAATCTGTAGTCACGATTTAGCTATTAAATGGCTTTTAGACGTCTTTTGAATGCAAAATTGTTTGCTGGGTATGTAAATTAGTTTTGTTTATATAGCAATGAGGTTCATTGTATTTGGTCTGTCTACAGTCTGTGGAGTAGCATTACGTTTTTCACTGTACTTGGTAACTTGTACACATGACAATGATAAATGACTTGACTTGGTGGCGCTGCTGTTCCGTGTGTGTGTGTGTGTGTGTGTGCAGGTGGACATCTGGTCTCTGGGCATCATGGTGATTGAGATGGTGGATGGAGAACCTCCGTACTTCAACGAGCCTCCACTTCAGGCCATGAGACGCATAAGGGACAACCTGCCGCCTCGACTCAAAGAGTCCCATAAGGTGATTAGCTGCGCTATAGGAGGGTGCCATTTTCTTTTCTTAATAATTTTCTCCTGGTTTTGGTCAAGTTAGGGATTCAAAGAACTGCTATTGTTTTTTTGTTCTTTCTTTTCCTTTGTGACAGGTAAGTTAGATCTAAAACTTAGGTAGACTCAATTTTTCTTGTTGTTTTGGCCATTCCCCCTCCCGAAGCCTTTTTGTTTTACTGTTACAATTCCTTTTCATAATAAATTAAATGTACAGTTGATTTTGGTGGTTGGCAGTGTTCCTTAGCGCTGGGGCTGGGAATGAGAAGCTCCATGTGGCCTTTCCCTTCTCTTTACGTTCCCCTCGATCCCCCAGCCTAACCTTGAAAAGGGGAAACATAACACACGTGAGCGAAAACATCCTGATGTTGTTTATAACATCTTAACTCTTTCCCTACATTGACGGAAATTTTCCGGCAATCCGTGTTTTCAGTGTTATACGGTAGTGTTTTTAGTCTAGATTTAAACTGACAGACTGTGTCTGCTTCCCGGACAATGTTAGGAAGATTGTTCCAGAGTTTTGGTGCTAAATAGGAAAAGGATCTACCGCCAGCAGTCGATTTAGATATTCTAGGTATTATCAACTGGCCGGAATTTTGAGATCGCAATAGACGTGAAGGACTATAATGCGTTAAGAGCTCGCTCAAGTACTGGGGAGCTAAACCATTTAGTGCTTTTTAAGTAATCAGCAATATTAAAAAATTTAGAACCGGGCTAATATGGTCATACTTCGTGGTTCTGGTAAGAACTCTAGCGGCTGCGTTTTGGACCAGCTGTAGTTTGTTTATTAAGCGTGCAGGGCAACCACCCATAAGAGCATTACAATAATCTAGCCTTGATGTCATGAACTAATGGACTAACTGTTCAGCATTTGTCATTGAGAGCATATGACGTAATTTATATATATTTTTAAGATGGAAGAATGTGGTTTTACAGATACTAGACACGTGACTTTCAAATGAAAGATTGGTATCAAAGAGCACACACACACACACACACACACACACACACACACACACACAGGTTCCTAACCGACGACGAGGACTTGACAGAGCAGCATCAAGTGTTAGACAGTATTCTAGGTTATTACGGGAGGAAGTTTTTTGTCTAATAATTAGAATCTCTGTTTTTTCAGAATTAAGTAGTAGGAAATTACTAGTCATCCAGTTTTTTATATCAGCTATGCATTCCGTTAATTTTGTGGATTGGTAAGTTTATATGCATGTTCAGATATTCAAACAACAAAATGACTGGCAGGAAAAGAGTTAATATCTTCATGCCTTACAGTCGCATTTAGCAAATTAGAGCCAGGCCTTAATATAGTTACTTTTTGTGATGAGCAAGATAGTGTCGGCCCACATGTGGAATCCACCAGATCTGGCCGACACTACGTTGCTGTCTGGGATATATCATATATCACTTTATGTGAGTGTCTTTATGTATGTGGATAAAGTAGGAAGTACTATATTTAAACTATAGAAGCTTGTTTCCGCCACAGAATAAAACATTTTAAAAGATAATTGCGATAAAAAGTAAGAATTTTGAGTTTATTTCTTGCAATTGCGACTTTATATCACACAATTCTGATTTTATAATTTGCAATTGCAACTATATCACGCAATTCTGACTTTATAACACAATTGCGACTTTGTCACGCAATTCTGACGTTATAACTCGCAACTGCAACTTTATATCACGCAATTCTGAATTTCTAACATGACTTTATATCATGCAATTGTGAGAAAAAAAGTCAGAATTGTGAGATAAAAAGTCGCAATTACCTTTTTTATTTTTTCATTCTGTGGCGGAAACGAGCTTCCACAATAAACACTGTTTACATGGACAATAAAAGCGATATCAGCTCAATATGATCATCTGACTCAAGTTCAGATCTTGTGACGTCAGGTGTGTGTTGAACATCTGTCGTGTGTGTTCCGGTTCAGGTGTCGTCGGTCCTGCGGGCCTTCCTGGACCTGATGCTAGTGCGCGAGCCTTCCCAGCGTGCATCAGCGCTCGAGCTCCTGCAGAACTCGTTCCTGAAGCTTTCCGGGCCGCCGGCCTGCATCGTTCCTCTGATGCGCCATTACCGCCACCGCTGAGGTCACATGACGCTGGAGTCACATGACGCTTTCATCATCGACGGGACAGAAGAGCGGCCGCGTCTCGGCCCGCTAGCGTTCGGTTTGATCCCGCGGCGGATGCGTCGGGCCACACGATAGAGTCTCTTAACCAACAAGCGTCTTTTTCACTGTCGTCTTCTCACGCTAACTATTTTAGAGCAATTGTAAGTTTTACTTGTACAGTTTTGATAAACAGCGGTATTTTTGTTGTGATGTTACCATGGTGAAATGGGCAGTGTTACATAGAATTTGAGAGTTTCTGCAAAATAACATTAATAATAATAATAATAATAAAAAAACTTTCCTACTGTTTATATTTAATTTTTTTGAAGATGGTCATTTAAACGCCCTGTTGCAGACAGATGAATCTGAATATATTTATTTATTCTGCATTTGTAGATACTGCCGGCCGTCAGAGTTTTCTACGCTGTATTGATTTCTGATTTCTCAGTAGTGTGGCCTTTTTCATTCTCATTCTCACCGTCTGCCCGTCGCTCGTGTGTTTAAATCACCAACACTTTATTCATTCACCCGACCTCTAGCAATATTAACGTGTTTGGCACAATAATCGATCACGCGTGTTTTCTAGTCTCACCTGTGTCTCATTGGTCACTGTGATCTGTAAATATGAACGTGTTTCACCTGTAGAAATATACAGATCCAGCTGTCATGTTGCTTTTGTACCGTGATCTCGCATGTGTGTCACTGAAAGCTGCTTTCAATAAAAAAACACAAATATTTCCACGTGCCATCATGTGTTTTCATCGGTATTCTGTTTGGCTTTAGGCCCTTATAAACACACACACACACACACACACACGTCTTTTATCTTCATTTTCTCCACAGAACTTCTCGTAAATGAAAACTGTGAATGACAATCACATCAGAAATGACTATTAATATACACTACTGACACACTAATCAAGATTAATAAAAAATATTAAAACAGTGTATTTAATGTTTATTGCATCTTGAATTATATCTGGAGCTCTTGTTTAAAACCTGATTCTGCAGATTCATGGGACTTTTCTCTATAGAGTCTCAAACTTTGCTGAAGGTCTTCAAATACATTCTAAAACTGAGATTGGTGAAAAATCCTTTTATTCTCTTGTAATAATGTTTTTTAAGAATATAATGACAGTAATGTACTGTACTACAACAAATTGAGTACTCAGAAATCTTAATACATTTATAGGAGAATTTTCTTGCTGGAAACCGTTGATGTGAGATAGAGGACAAGAAACAAAACAGCCTACTTTTGTTTCAGACTGTTATTCATTTAGAGGAATATAAACTCACACATAAAAACAAAAATAATCTAAATGAATAATATATTTTCACATGTGGCTGTGGAACGAGCTCGTATGGTGCTGCTTTCCGTCCACTTCTGAGCTTGTGATATGAGCTCGTCATGTTCAAGTTCTTTGTTGTCTGAAACAATAGACCTTATTCAGAGCAGCGCCAGACTGTGAGCGATAGACTTACTGTGTTTTCAATGGCATCCGCTGTAAAGCTGTGTAAAGCTCCTAGATCATTTATAATTTTCTACAGCTCATGTTGTCTGGAGTTTTTTTTTTTTTGTCCACTGAAATTTCTTGTAAACATATTTTTGCAGTGTTTTGTCAGCAAAACAATCCAAAAGCACATTAAATAACAGTATAACCCACTGAAGAGATGTATGTCTATCCCTCACAGTATCGCTTGAAATCAAAGATGGCGCTGCTGTGAATAAGGTCTACAGGAATCATGGAGGACACCAGGTTTATTCCTGCCTATTTCTTGGCAAGAAAATCTTATTAAAGCCAAATGTATTGACAATATTTAATTTTGAATAAAATGTAGTGTCCTGTTCCTAAACAACTATATAAACATTCACCGCAGCTTGCTTACGAAATTGTCAAATACATGGTATTTTCGCTGTGTATAAAACACACAATATGCTTCAAATGATTATTCATACATGTAAATATGCATGACTTTAACAACAATACAAGATGATGCAGCTGTTGTGGAAAAACTAATAAAGAATAGCAGACACAGCAGCAATCGTTCTGTCCTCCGCCATGCTGAACGTTTATGGCTCCGACTCTAACTAGGAATTTCTGACTTGGAATTTTCAACTGGGAATTTCCGACTTGAAATTTCCAACTGGGAATTTACGACTTGGAAACTCAGATTAGGAAATGCCGACTAGGAAATTTAGAGTAGGAAACTCATATTTAAAATAATTCTGATAGCATGTGAAGGCAGCATCACTGTGTATAAAACATATAATATGCTTTAAATGATTATTCATACATGTAAATATGCACGACTTTAACAACAATACAAGATGATGTAGCTGTTGTGGAAAAACTAATAAAGAATAGCAGTCACAGCAGCAATCGTTCTCTCCTCCGCCATGCTGAACGTTTATGGCTCCGACTCTTGATGTGGAAACTCAGAACAGGAAATTTGGATTCCCTTTCGTAGTCACTCCGAGTTACGTCGAGTGACGGAGAATGGGGGTTTCGCCTAGAAAGCCTATCGACTTCGAGTATTACAAAACGAGCCTATGGCAATGAAATGCCATGGGTCTGCGGAATTTGCATAGCGTATCTCCGCCCCACCGCGTGGGTATAAAAGGAGGAACGCCGGCAAAGGCAGATCATGTTTTCGCTTCGGAGCCAAGAGTATCTCTTCACTCCACAGCTATTTCTGACTTCGCTCTACGAGACGAGCCACTCTCCGGTGTTGGTGTGACGGCGATCTGCAGCGAATTCACATTGCCTGCTGGTCTGTGCAGTGATCTGCCAGTGAGTGTGTTTCTCCCTGCTCGCTTCAACATCGCGGAGTTTCTCTCCTTTCACAAAAAGAGCTCGCACTTTAAAAAGACTTTTTTTTTCGTCTTTTTAAAGACGGCTCGCCCGTGCATTTAAAAAAAAAAAAAAAAAAAAACAGAATGGTTGCGGCAGCTTGGTATCGGACTCTGATGGGCACGAGCGTTGTCTGGTATGTTTGGGCTTGATCATACTAGAGCAGCGCTCGTGGATGACTCATGTTCTCTCTGTGGGAATATGACCATCGCGTCATTAAGGTCGAGACTCGGTGAACTCGCAAGAGTGAGAGTCCCCTCATCCACCACCCGATCTTCGGCTGGTGGCCAGGGTGACCGGAGGGTGTTGGTCTGGAACAAGGCGCCGACTCCGTGTCCACGCCCCAGCCCCCCCTCCTCAATGACGGTGCCCGCTAGTGAACAGGTGATTCCCACGGGTCTACCTTCTGGTGGCCCGTGTGTTTCATTTGAAGCTACAGAGGATGATACTATGTTTGTAGCAGCTTCACTAGGTGGGTTTGATTCTCTGGAAATGACCACTCGTCACAGCCGCCACCTCCTGGTGTGCATACGGCTGTGCTTGAGTCCGATCCAGAGATGACGGCCATGCTTTCCTGGGACGATTGGTTTTGGGTAAGGCCGCCGACACGTCCACGGCAAACCCCAATACCTTCCCTCCCGGACGTGCATGATGAGATCTCGAAGTCCTTGAAGACCCCCTGGTCTTCTCGGGACCGCTCGCTGATCTCATCCGCCTTTCCTCCCCTCGATGGGGCTGCTGCCATGGGTACACTGGGGTTCCCCCGGCTGAACGCTCTGTTGCGATGCTATATGTCCTCAGAGTGCTTCTTCTCGGCGCAATCCTAAGCACCCGTCCGTGGCCTGTAGTTTTTCGTCTACACTTGTGGCGAGATCCTATAGCGCCACTGGCAGCCGCCTCCCTGCTGCCATGGTCATTCTGCTAGTCTACCTGACCCAGATGCTCATGGTCCTGCACGAGGGCAGGACTGACCCAGGCCTCTTCACTGAGCTGCGTGCCGCCACTGACCTCGCTCCCCGAGCGACGAAAGTGGCCGTACGCTCCCTGGGTCAGGTGATGCTCCCCATTCTGTGGCTGAACCTGTCTGATGTGCTGGATGTCGCGCGGCTGACATTCTGTCCGACATTCCCATATCTCAGGTCTGCCTCTTCGGCGGTGCGGTTGAGGACTTTGCCCAACAGCTCTCAACCGCCCATGTGCAGACTGACGTTGATTCTGTCCCGACGGCCCTGCCGTCCGCTCAGATCCCTCGATCTGCCCACCGCCGAAGGCGCCCTCCCGCGGCTCCCTCCCCGCCCGTTAATGGGCCGGCTCTGGAAGCCGCGGGCGGACGCCACAGCCCTCTCCAGCCCCGCCCCCCGCTACATGCCAGGTTAAGCGGCGCTCTTGAGACGGGCTCCTCAGAGGTGGGACTCGGTTCTTTCCAGGAGTGGGTAGCAGGACCACTCCTTTCCCCGGTGGAGGGCCGGGGGAGAATCTTTTGTTCTCTAGAAGGAACCGATACTCCCATCACTGAGCACACAGAGTCGGGTGACAGTACGCGACGCCTCCGTGCCTCGCTGCTCTCATCCCCCTCTGTCACAGAGTTCTCGGACCGCAGTGTGCGCCGCCCCCGGGCCTCGCCACTCCCGTCCCCCTCTGTTCCAGAGGGCGCAGACGACAGTGCGTGCCGTCTTCGGACCACACCGCTCTCGTCCCCCTCTGTCGCCAGCCCCCTGGCAGAGCAGACCCCCGTGGAACGCTGGTCCTTCCCTGGTCTCCTCTGTCAGGGCGCGGAGTTTGACCACGCCCCCGCACCGGGCCGCTATGCCACCCTCGCCTGGGCTGGTCACTCCGCCTCGCTGCCCCTCCGGGGGGACGTCTGTCGTTCGCATGACCCCGCTGGTTCAGTTTCTGGCAGCTTGGTTAGAGCTCCCCAGCCTGTCCCGCTGGGTCGCCGAACGATCAGGCGCGGCTATGCGATTCAGTTCGCTCGGTCTCCTCCCCGCTTCAGCGGAGTCCGCTTCACTATGGTCGGTGGCAATGCCCCCATCATGCGAGCGGAGGTTGCCACCCTGCTGGCGAAGGGTGCAATCGAGACTGTCCCTCCAGCCGAGATGAGGTCGGGGTTTTACAGCCCGTACTTCATCGTCCCCAAGAAAACCGGTGGGTTACGACCGATCCTGGACCTGCGCGTCCTGAACCGCTCCCTTCACAGGCTGCCGTTCAGGATGCTCACGGCCAAACGCATTTTCGAGTGCGTGCGGCCGCAGGATTGGTTTGCAGCGATAGACCTGAAGGACGCCTACTTTCATGTCTACATCTTACCTCGACACAGACCGTTCCTTCGGTTTGCTTTCGAGGGGCAGGCATATCAGTACGCGGTTCTCCCATTCGGGTTGGCTCTGTCTCCTCGCGTCTTTACGAAGGTCGTCGAGGCAGCCCTTGTTCCCCTACGCGAACACGGGGTTCGCATCCTGAACTATCTCGACGACTGGCTGATTCTAGCCCACTCTCGAGCTCAGGTTTGCGAACACAGAGACCTTGTGCTCCGGCACCTAGCCCGTCTGGGCCTTCGGGTCAACTGGGAGAAGAGCAAACTCAGCCCCGTGCAGAGGATCTCTTTTCTCGGTATGGAGATCGACTCGGTCGCCATGTCCGCGCAGCTTACGAGCGAGCGCGCACACTCACTGCTGACTTGTCTTCGTCAGTTCGAGGGCAAGAGTGCGGTCCCACTGAAATTATTTCAGAGTCTCCTGGGGCATATGGCATCTGCAGCCGCGGCAACGCCGCTCGGATTGCTTCATATGAGACCGCTTCAGCTGTGGCTTCGCGATCGAGTCCCGAGGTGGGCATGGCATCACGGCACGCTCCGAGTCCCAGTGACTCCGACCTGCCGTCAGTTCTTCACCCCGTGGAGGAACCTCAGTTTTCTACGGGCCGGAGTCCCCCTAGAACGAGTTTCCAGGCATATTGTTGTCTCCACAGATGCCTCTTCCACGGGCTGGGGCGCCATGTGCAACGGACATGCTGCCGCGGGCTCCTGGTCAGGACCCCAGCGCCTTCTGCATGTCAATTGCCTCGAGTTGCTGGCAGTACGCCTTGCCCTGCACCGTTTCCGCACGCTGCTCAAGGGTCAACACGTCCTAGTCCGTTCAGACAATACCGCAACAGTAGCGTACATCAACCGTCAAGGTGGTCTACGCTCCCGCCGTATGTCGCAACTCGCTCGCCACCTCCTCTTATGGAGTCAGAAGCACCTGAGGTCCTTCGTGCTATCTACATTCCGGGCGTTCGGAACCTTGCAGCCGACGAGCTGTCTCGGCTCCGTCCTTTCCCTGGCGAATGGCGACTCCATCCCCAGTCGGTCCAGCTGGTCTGGGATCAGTTCGGGGACGCACAGGTAGACCTGTTTGCCTCCCACGACTCATCCCATTGCGCCCTGTATTACTCCCTGACCGAGGGTACTCTCGGCACGGATGCACTGGCGCACAGCTGGCCGCGGGGCCTACGCAAATATGCGTTCCCCCAGTGAGCCTTCTCGCACGAACTCTGTGCAAGATCAAGGAGGACGAGGAGCAGGTCACTCTGGTTGCGCCGTATTGGCCCACCAGGACCTGGTTCTCCGAACTAGTACTCCTCGCGACAGCACCTCCTTGGCCAATTCCTCTGAGAGAGGACCTCCTCTCTCAGAGACGGGGCACCCTTTGGCACCCTCGTCCCGATCTTTGGAGACTCCACGTGTGGCTCCTCGACGGGACGAGGCAGGTTTGAGTACCCTGTCACCTGCGGTGGCGGCTACTATCACTTCCGCTAGAGCTTCGTCCACGAGACATCTCTATGCGTTGAAGTGGAACCTCTTCGTTAACTGGTGCTCTTCTCGCCGAGAAGACCCCTGGAGATGCCTGATCAGTGTCGTGCTTTCCTTCCTGCAAGATGGGCTGGAGCGAAGGCTGTCTCCCTCCACCCTGAAGGTGTATGTGGCCGCTATAGCTGCATTTCACGAAACAGTTGATGGTAAGTCTCTGGGAAAGCACGACCTGATCATCAGGTTCCTGAGAGGGGCGAGGAGACTGAATCCTCCTCGTCCTCCTCTCGTTCCCTCTTGGGACCTCTCAGTGGTGTTGAATGCCCTGCAGAGGGCTCCCTTCGAGCCTCTGCAATCAGTGGAGCTTAAGTTCCTGTCTATGAAGACAGCGCTCCTGGTTGCACTGGCCTCCATTAAGAGGGTAGGGGACCTGCACGCATTCTCCGTTGACGAAGCGTGCCTGGAATTCGGGCCGGCTTACTCTCACGTGATCCTGAGACCCCGGCCTGGATATGTGCCCAAGGTTCCTACCACTCCCTTCCGGGACCAGGTGGTGAACCTGCAAGCGCTGCCCCTGGAGGAGGCAGACCCAGCCTTGGCACTGCTCTGTCCAGTACGCGCTCTCCGCGCTTACGTAGACAGCACGCGGTGTTTCAGGACCTCAGACCAGCTCTTTGTCTGTTATGGTGGGAGACTGAAGGGAAAGGCTCTCTCAAAGCAGAGGTTGTCTCACTGGATAGTGGACGCCATTGCTTTGGCTTACCAACAGCAAGGCCGACCGTGCCCCCTTGGTGTGACAGCCCACTCCACCCGGAGTGTGGCTTCCTCTTGGGCTCTAGCGCATGGCGCCTCGCTGGCAGACATCTGTAGAGCTGCAGGCTGGGCGACACCTAACACATTCGCCAGATTCTATAATCTCCGAGTGGAGCCAGTGTCCTCCCATGTACTCGCTTCAACCAGCTAGTTCAGGACCCGCTCAGGTGTCTTCGCTTGCTCGCCATTCCACTCCACGGACTGGATACGTGCGGTTATTCTCCTCAGGTGAGCCTTCCCTTCTGAAGCCCTGAGTTCCTCCAGCACTGTTGACGCTGGCGCCAGTGTCTATTGCCTGTGCGTCGGCTAGGTGCCTCCGTGTGCTTGGTTCCTCCCCTGAGTAACCCCCACATGTGTATGTCCACTGTAAGCCTCTTTGAGCATGTGTCTTTCCCTCGGCAAGCCACCTTGCCACCCCTGGAGTTGAAAGTTGCCACCCCACGGGCTGGTTACTCCAGTGTTCCTCCATATGAAGCCTTCCGGCCATATGTGTATTTCTAAGTCCTCCCTACGGGTAGGCATGCTGCGGCATATCTCCTCTGAGATATGCTCCCCAGTGTACCTTGGTATTCCTGTGTTAAGTAGGACTCCTTCGTCCGTGCCAGTATCACGACAGGGGGATCAGACTTTCGCAGGGCACTGGAAGACAGCTGTGAAGGTGGCGTGATTACACGGGGACCCCCATTCTCCGTCACTCGACGTAACTCGGAGTGACTACGAAAGGGAACGTCTCGGTTACGGATGTAACCCTCGTTCCCTGAGTAGGGAACGGAGACGTTACGTCTCCCTGCCACTTCCGCTGTACCGCTGGGTAGACGCCTGAGTTCAGTCTCGGCTCCTCAGCGAAGACATGATCTGCCTTTGCCGGCGTTCCTCCTTTTATACCCACGCGGTGGGGCGGAGATACGCTATGCAAATTCCGCAGACCCATGGCATTTCATTGCCATAGGCTCGTTTTGTAATACTCGAAGTCGATAGGCTTTCTAGGCGAAACCCCCATTCTCCGTCACTCGACGTAACGTCTCCGTTCCCTACTCAGGGAACGAGG
Organism: Gila orcuttii; assembly: GCA_026230005.1. Classification (NCBI taxonomy): domain Eukaryota; kingdom Metazoa; phylum Chordata; class Actinopteri; order Cypriniformes; family Leuciscidae; genus Gila; species Gila orcuttii. The sequence continues at coordinate 395,978 of JAPDVR010000012.1, read as the reverse complement.
GTTACATCCGTAACCGAGACGATTTCCAACTAGGAATTTCCGATTAGGAAATGCAGACTAGGAAATTGAGTAGGAAAATAATATTTATGATAATTCTGATAGCATGTGAAGGTATCACTGTGTATAAAACCATGTCTTTATTATTTTTTTTAGCATTTTTTCTGTTTTGTGTAATTTAAATAACCCAAGAAATGCATAAAGTTTCTGAGATTTATAAGATTTCTGAGTATTTAAATTCCTCAATTGTCCCTAGAACCATCGAGAAAAATATTGCAAACATTAGTTACAAAAATATTCCTAACTCCATAAGAAAAGAGCAAAGTATAATTTTAGTCTTACTGTTTTGTGAATGAGAATCATCAAGTATACAATAAATGTGCCTGTACAGTTTTGAAAGACAAAAAGGAACAGTTTGACAAAAAATGGTTTATTAAATATGATATGAACATGCTTGAATGAGACTTGAGTTGCAGCATGAGTATTGTGTGCACTAACTGACACACACACACACACACACACACACACCCTTGATGAATCACCCTTGAGCAACAGTGTTTTATGACCGCAGTGCAACACAAATCACTTCGTCCCAACAGAAAGTGAGTTTTTAATTGAGTGTCAGATCAATAAACTCTTCAGTGTCTGAGACTCGAGACATTGATCTGTGAGGATCGCAGCTCATTTGTGGAAATCTTTAATGCCAGTGATGTGACTGCCGCCGTCCAAATGCTTCTTATTGATTTCCCATTGGTCTCTGTGTCATGTTTCATTCTGACGGATCTAACGCTGCCTTCACATGCTATCAGGATTATTGTGAACGTGTGTTTCCTAGTCAGAAATCGGACATGAACACCCTCTCAACTCATATTCACTACTAGGAAATTCAGATAATTTTGACCCCCGAGTTTTCCAGTTGGGCGAGAGAACGATTGCTGCACTATTGCTATTGTTCATTCGTTTTTTTCCACAAAAGCCTTGTCTTTTCGTTAAAGTAGTGCATATTTACATATAACCATAGGAAGCATATTGTACAGGTCCTTCTCAAAAAATTAGCATATTTTGATAAAGTTCATTATTTTCCATAATGTAATGATAAAAATTAAACTTTCATATATTTTAGATTCATTGCACACCAACTGAAATATTTCAGGTCTTTTATTGTTTTAATACTGATGATTTTGGCATACAGCTCATGAAAACCCAAAATTCCTATCTCAAAAAATTAGCATATCATGTAAAGGGTCTCTAAACGAGCTATTAACCTAATCATCTGAATCAACTAATTAACTCTAAACACCTGCAAAAGATTCCTGAGGCTTTTAAAAACTCCCAGCCTGTTTCATTACTCAAAACCGCAATCATGGGTAAGACTGCCGACCTGACTGCTGTCCAGAAGGCCATCATTGACACCCTCAAGCAAGAGGGTAAGACACAGAAAGACATTTCTGAACAAATAGGCTGTTCCCAGAGTGCTGTATCAAGGCACCTCAGTGGGAAGTCTGTGGGAAGGAAAAAGTGTGGCAAAAAACGCTGCACAACGAGAAGAGGTGACCGGACCCTGAGGAAGATTGTGGAGAAGGACCGATTCCAGACCTTGGGGACCTGCGGAAGCAGTGGACTGAGTCTGGAGTAGAAACATCCAGAGCCACCGTGCACAGGCGTGTGCAGGAAATGGGCTACAGGTGCCGCATTCCCCAGGTCAAGACACTTTTGAACCAGAAACAGCGGCAGAAGCGCCTGACCTGGGCTACAGAGAAGCAGCACTGGACTGTTGCTCAGTTTTGCATGTCATTCGGAAATCAAGGTGCCAGAGTCTGGAGGAAGACTGGGGAGAAGGAAATGCCAAAATGCCTGAAGTCCAGTGTCAAGTACCCACAGTCAGTGATGGTCTGGGGTGCCATGTCAGCTGCTGGTGTTGGTCCACTGTGTTTTATCAAGGGCAGGGTCAATGCAGCTAGCTATCAGGAGATTTTGGAGCACTTCATGCTTCCATCTGATTTCATTTTTCAGCACGACCCGCTCACAGTGCCAAAACCACTGGTAAATGGTTTACTGACCATGGTATTACTGTGCTTAATTGGCCTGCCAACTCTCCTGACCTGAACCCCATAGAGAATCTGTGGGATATTGTGAAGAGAAAGTTGAGAGACGCAAGACCCAACACTCTGGATGAGCTTAAGGCCGCTATCGAAGCATCCTGGGCCTCCATAACACCTCAGCAGTGCCACAGGCTGATTGCCTCCATGCCACGCCGCATTGAAGCAGTCATTTCTGCAAAAGGATTCCCGACCAAGTATTGAGTGCATAACTGAACATAATTATTTGAAGGTAGACTTTTTTTGTATTAAAAACACTTCTTTTATTGGTCGGATGAAATATGCTAATTTTTTGAGATAGGAATTTGGGGTTTTCATGAGCTGTATGCCAAAATCATCAGTATTAAAACAATAAAAGACCTGAAATATTTCAAGTTGGTGTGCAATGAATCTAAAATATATGAAAGTTTAATTTTTATCATTACGTACATCATAATGTATCATTACATTATGGAAAATAATGAACTTTATCACAATATGCTAATTTTTTGAGAAGGACCTGTATGTTTTAAGAACAGTGAAAATGCTGACGATTCTGGAACTTCGGTCAAATACATGCTGAATATCTAGATTTCATTCAAAATCAAATATCTTCTATACATTTTGGCTTTAATAAGATTTCCTCAAGAAAAAGGCAAGAACAAACCTGGTGTCCTCCTTGATTCCTGTTCTTTCAGACAACAAAGCACTTGAACAGGATGAGCTCATACCACGACTGCAAAATCGGGAAGTAGGAAATTTCCAATGGCATGTGAAGGCAGCATCAATGATTATTCATATATGTAAATATGCACTACTTTAACAACAATACAAGATGATGCAGCTGTTGTGTAAAAACTACTAAAGAGTCAAACTAATAAAGAAAAAACTAAAAAACAGTCAGAGCAGTAATCGTTGGACATGAGGAGTGTTCATGTCCATTTTCAACTAGGAAACTCCAAATAGAAATTCCAACTAGAAATTTCGGACTAGGAAACCCCAACTAGGAAACTCATATTTTACAATAATTCCGATATCACGTGAAGGTAGCAATAATCATGAAGTGGGAAGTAAGAAATGTCCGGTTTGCATGTAAAAGCAGGATACAAGCTGGTTCTATTCAAGTGCTGTGTTCTGGAATTTCAGTCAAATACATGCTATTTTCTCTGTGTATAAAACATACAATATGCTGCACATGATTATTGATATATCTAATTATGTACAACTTTAACAACATTACAAGTTGATGTTGCCGTTTTGGAAAAACTAATAAAGAATATCAGTCGCAGCAGCAATCGTTCTGTCCTCCGCCATTTTGGAAGTTTATGACTCCGATTAGGAATTTCCAACTGGGAAACTCAGATTAGGAAATGCCGACTAGAAAATTAAGAGTAGGAAACTCGTATTTATGATAATTCCGACAGCACTTGAAGCCAGCATAAACCTTAGCTTTTCCCTTTTTCAGATGTAAAAGAAAAACCCCAACATCACAGACTTGTCAAACACTCCTCACATAAGAGATGAAAACACAAGTCATCCTTTCACAGTAATACACACATCACTACATGGACACAAAATCATTTATTTCATTATTGTCTCATTTTGAAAAACATTAAATATTTTATAATCATAATTTATAATCATATATATAATCAAAGTAATATGCAATAATCATTAATCTTATTTATATCCTTTAAGTAATTGAAATATCTCTATTTTTAAGAAAACGACACACATAATGAGCGCAGCAGTTACAGGATGATGGCGTTTGACATTTAACCTCAACAAACACTGGACACACACAAACCAGGAAGAAAACAGGAGTTGTAATAATGTGCATTGAGAAGAGTGGCGAGTGGCGAGTGGCCTGTGACGTGTGGCGAGTGGCGAGTGGCGAGTGGCCTGTGGCGAGTGGCGATTGAAGTGTGGCGAGTGGCGAGTGGCCTGTGGCGAGTGGCGATTGAAGTGTGGCGAGTGGCGAGTGACGTTTGAAGTGTGGCGAGTGGCGAGTGACGTTTGGCGAGTGGCGAGTGACGTTTGGCGAGTGGCCTGTGGCGCATGGCGTGTGGCTAGTGGCGAGTGACGTGTGGCGAGTGACGTGTGGCGAGTGGCGTGAGAGCGTTCACATGTTCTTGTAGAGCGAGCGGTCCCGGGGCAGCGGCGGCGGCAGAGCGCTCAGCTTCAGGTGGAAGTGATACACTGAGATGGTGATAACGATGATCAGGCCCAGGATGAGCCCCAACACCAGCGGCAACATCTGCTCCAGCTGCTCGCGCTCGTCCGTTACACACTTATATGCTGCAAGAGGAGAGAAACACACGTCCTGCACAAACAGCCTAAAACAACATTTATCAACAACGGGAATGTTGTTTGGTTTCAGGATTCGTTCTTTTGCACCTCAAGGCCGTTGAACATCTACATTAACAAGATTTTTCACAACATGACTTCATTAGATATGTTCCAATCCAAACAAACTCTGAGATATCGCATTAAAAAATGCTTTTCACGTGTCTGTGGCGAATGAGCCTTGAAACTCAGTGAAGCTGAAGTCAGACATCTGGTCATGTTCAACACACTCTCACGAGAGGCTGGAACACGTCACTGGAGCTTCAGCAGATCCTACATTACTGCTGCATCACACGCGATCGGGATTTTCGGCAATACGAGTTTCCTAGTTGGAAACTGGACATGAACGCCCTCAAGTCGTATTTACTACTGAAACACTGAGATCATGTAGACTGCCGAGTTTCTGAGTTGGGCGAGTCATAAACGTTCATCATGGCGGAGGAGAGAACGATTGCTGCTGTGTCTGCTATTCTTTATTAGTTTTTCCACAACAGCTGCATCATCTTGTATTGTTGTTAAAGTCATGCATATTTACATATATGAATAATACATTTGAAGCATATTGTATGTTTTATATACAGTGATGCTGCCTTCACATGCTATCAGAATTATTATAAATATGAGTATCCTAGTCAAAAATTCCTACTAGGAAACTCCGACTTGGAAACTCGTATTTACGATAATTCTGATAGCATGTGAAGGCATCATCACTGTATATAAAACATACAATATGCTTCAAATATATTATTCATACATGTAAATATGCACGAATTTAATGACAACACAAGGTGATGTAGCTGTTGTGGAAAAACTAATAAAGAATAATGAATAAAGTATAAAGTATAAGTAAAGTAATAAATAAAACTAATAAATAATAGCAGTCACAGCAATCGTTCTCATGTTTTAAGTTTATGGCTCAACTCAGAAACTTGGGAGACAAAATTATCAGAGCTTTCAGTAATAAATATGATTTGAGAGGGTGTTCATGTCCAATTTCAACAAGGAAACTTGTATTTATGATAATTCCGATAGCATGTGACGGGGATGTTGCTCTGTTTTAGGATTTGTTGGTTTGCACATGAACTACAATAGAAATACATACAATAACCAGTGGACCAATGGCATCGCAGCGTCTCTAATGTTGGTTTGGTGTTTCTGAAACGCCAGAGTCAAAGTGTGTGATCAGATCATTGGGTTTAATTCCCTCCAGAAGCGTCACACACGAGTGTGTTCCCGGACACCAGCATCCGAACGCAGGAGAACATGACAGCGTTTATTGTGTTTCGTCTGACGCTCGACACACACTCGTTTATGATGGAGGGAAAAGAGCCCGATTGCAGAAACTTACTGTTTATTACTGATATTTGTGCAAATTTCCCAAAAGATTTTGTTCTCTTAAACACATGGAATGGAAACGCTGCTGTATTCCAATCATGCACACAAGTCACATTCACAACTTTGCTAGAGAATCAGTTTTCTTGAGGAGTAACACAACCTCCTCCATTAGACTGTGCAAACGCAGCAGAACTGACAGAAACACCGTCATCCTCTTCATGCGCTGACAGACGTCACACACACACACACACACACACACACACACACACACACACACTACACACACGCTACACACACACACAAACACACACACACTCCGACACACGCTACACACACACTCTGACACACACTACACACACACACTCTGACACACACTACACACACACACACTCCGACACACTACACACACACTCTGACACACACTCCGACAATCACTCCTACCCACACCATGGAAACACTGAAGGTTCTTTGAAGTGGAGAAAAGCTTTTTACATTAATAAAAGACTCTTCACACTAAGGAAAAACGCTCTTTTAAGAACTGATCACTGAAACGTTCTTTGGGGAACCAAAAATATTGCTGAAAAAAAAAACCGAGGTTTAGAACCTTTATTTTTAAGAGTGTAAGCTTTTGTTTCCTTCACATGCGCGGTGCCTGTAATGTCGAGACGCTCAGCGGGACGAGCTTTTGTTCCAGCGCTGAAGCAAACGGCCCATAAATCACCGGGACTATAAAGAGAAGAGTCACACACTGCGGTAAACAGCCATTACAGCTCACAACACGAGCCCAGAGAAACACACACTCTCACACACACATCTCACAGGTCACCGAGAGGTCACGCAACACAACTGACCAGTTCAAATCAGAACATGAACTACTAAACCACTGCAACACACACAAACACACACACACACACAAACACACACACACACACAAACACACACGCACACACACACTCACACACACACACACACACAAACAAACACACACACAAACACACACACAAACACACACACACACACACAAACACACGCACACACACACACACACACACACACACATATGTCTCACAAACACACTGATGTTCTTCCTCATAGTTTCTGTCTGGTTTTCCAGCACAAACATTGAAACATTCTTAAATCAGGAAACATTTACTGGAGAAGAAACATGACTGAAGATATTGAGTGTTTTCTGAAAATTAAGTGAGTTTGTGCTTAATTCAAAGAGAAAACAAGATGATTTTTCTGAATCCACTGAGATATTTATTCTTGTTTTATGCACAAACTCACTTTATTTGAGACATTTTTCATTAAGCAAGATTGAATATTTTAAGTAATTGTGCTTCTCCAGTAAATATACAGTCAAACCAAAATATATTCAGACGTCTTCAACATTTCTCACATCATCACAGTTTATTCGCTATAGTTTTGGAAATGGTGATGGAGCAGAACTCATATTTCACTGGTTTTGTGCGTCCTTCTGTTAGACTCTCACACATGAATGTTGAATATCTGTCAGCTGTTAAATTTAACTACACAATTAGATAATACCAGTTTAGCTCAACCAGTTACCAAGCAATGCTTAATGTTGTTCAGTCTGTGGTGTAAAAAGATGCATTAGTTATTAAAGAAAAAACACTTCAGCAAAACATGACCAGCTCAAAGTGTCCGAATCATTTTTGGTACCATATTTTTACTGGTAGTCACTGTATGAAGAGTTTTTGGGTATAATATGTCACAGTTTACTTTATTTTGCTCTCCTCACTTACATAAATTAACTAAAGTGTCCTGCACACACTAGTGAAAACATATCAAAAATAATATCTGGTGTCTGAATAATATTTGGTTGGACTGTATCCTGATTTTAAAATGTTTAGATGTTTGTGCTGGAAACGAGACAGAAACTCTGAGGAAGAACATCATGTTTTTCACTCAAGCTGATTTTTAAGAAAGGAAATTGTGTTTAATTGCCATAAAACTAACTTCCCAATGCAATAAATCCGAAGCTCCAGAAACATGTATTGATGACAGCTATAATCTGGTGTTGTGTGCTGTCACGTGTTCAGTAATCTGGTGTTGTGTGCTGTCACGTGTTCAGTAATCTGGTGTTGTGTGCTGTCACGTGTTCAGTAATCTGGTGTTGTGTGCTGTCACGTGTTCAGTAATCTGGTGTTGTGTGCTGTCACGTGTTCAGCAATCTGGTGTTGTGTGCTGTCACGAGTTCAGCAATCTGGTGTTGTGTGTTGTCACGTGTTCAGTAATCTGGTGTTGTGTGCTGTCACGTGTTCAGCAATCTGGTGTTGTGTGCTGTCACGTGTTCAGTAATCTGGTGTTGTGTGTTGTCATGTGTTCAGTAATCTGGTGTTGTGTGCTGTCACGTGCTCAGTAATCTGGTGTTGTGTGCTGTCACGTGTTCAGTAATCTGGTGTTGTGTGCTGTCACGTGTTCAGTAATCTGGTGTTGTGTGCTGTCACGTGTTCAGTAATCTGGTGTTGTGTGCTGTCACGTGTTCAGTAATCTGGTGTTGTGTGTTGTCACGTGTTCAGTAATCTGGTGTTGTGTGCTGTCACGTGTTCAGCAATCTGGTGTTGTGTGCTGTCACGTGTTCAGTAATCTGGTGTTGTGTGCTGTCACGTGTTCAGTAATCTGGTGTTGTGTGCTGTCACGTGTTCAGTAATCTGGTGTTGTGTGTTGTCACGTGTTCAGTAATCTGGTGTTGTGTGCTGTCACGTGTTCAGTAATCTGGTGTTGTGTGCTGTCACGTGTTCAGTAATCTGGTGTTGTGTGCTGTCACGTGTTAAGTAATCTGGTGTTGTGTGCTGTCACGTGTTCAGTAATCTGGTGTTGTGTGCTGTCACGTGTTCAGTAATCTGGTGTTGTGTGCTGTCACGTGTTCAGTAATCTGGTGTTGTGTGCTGTCACGTGTTCAGCAATCTGGTGTTGTGTGCTGTCACGAGTTCAGCAATCTGGTGTTGTGTGTTGTCACGTGTTCAGTAATCTGGTGTTGTGTGCTGTCACGTGTTCAGCAATCTGGTGTTGTGTGCTGTCACGTGTTCAGTAATCTGGTGTTGTGTGTTGTCATGTGTTCAGTAATCTGGTGTTGTGTGTTGTCACGTGCTCAGTAATCTGGTGTTGTGTGCTGTCACGTGTTCAGTAATCTGGTGTTGTGTGCTGTCACGTGTTCAGTAATCTGGTGTTGTGTGCTGTCACGTGTTCAGTAATCTGGTGTTGTGTGCTGTCACGTGTTCAGTAATCTGGTGTTGTGTGTTGTCACGTGTTCAGTAATCTGGTGTTGTGTGCTGTCACGTGTTCAGCAATCTGGTGTTGTGTGCTGTCACGTGTTCAGTAATCTGGTGTTGTGTGCTGTCACGTGTTCAGTAATCTGGTGTTGTGTGCTGTCACGTGTTCAGTAATCTGGTGTTGTGTGTTGTCACGTGTTCAGTAATCTGGTGTTGTGTGCTGTCACGTGTTCAGTAATCTGGTGTTGTGTGCTGTCACGTGTTCAGCAATCTGGTGTTGTGTGCTGTCACGTGTTCAGCAATCTGGTGTTGTGTGCTGTCACGTGTTCAGAAATCTGGTGTTGTGTGTTGTCACGTGTTCAGTAATCTGGTGTTGTGTGCTGTCACGTGTTGAGTAATCTGGTGTTGTGTGCTGTCACGTGTTCAGTAATCTGGTGTTGTGTGCTGTCACGTGTTCAGTAATCTGGTGTTGTGTGTTGTCACGTGTTCAGTAATCTGGTGTTGTGTGCTGTCACGTGTTTAGCAATCTGGTGTTGTGTGCTGTCACGTGTTCAGCAATCTGGTGTTGTGTGCTGTCACGTGTTCAGTAATCTGGTGTTGTGTGTTCAGTAATCTGGTGTTGTGTGTTGTCACGTGTTCAGTAATCTGGTGTTGTGTGTTCAGTAATCTGGTGTTGTGTGCTGTCACGTGTTCAGTAATCTGGTGTTGTGTGTTCAGTAATCTGGTGTTGTGTGTTGTCACGTGTTCAGTAATCTGGTGTTGTGTGCTGTCACGTGTTCAGCAATCTGGTGTTGTGTGCTGTCACGTGTTCAGCAATCTGGTGTTGTGTGCTGTCACGTGTTCAGAAATCTGGTGTTGTGTGTTGTCATGTGTTCAGTAATCTGGTGTTGTGTGCTGTCACGTGTTCAGTAATCTGGTGTTGTGTGCTGTCACGTGTTCAGTAATCTGGTGTTGTGTGCTGTCACGTGTTCAGTAATCTGGTGTTGTGTGCTGTCACGTGTTCAGTAATCTGGTGTTGTGTGCTGTCACGTGTTCAGTAATCTGGTGTTGTGTGCTGTCACGTGTTAAGTAATCTGGTGTTGTGTGCTGTCACGTGTTCAGTAATCTGGTGTTGTGTGCTGTCACGTGTTCAGTAATCTGGTGTTGTGTGCTGTCACGTGTTCAGCAATCTGGTGTTGTGTGCTGTCACGAGTTCAGCAATCTGGTGTTGTGTGTTGTCACGTGTTCAGTAATCTGGTGTTGTGTGCTGTCACGTGTTCAGCAATCTGGTGTTGTGTGCTGTCACGTGTTCAGTAATCTGGTGTTGTGTGTTGTCATGTGTTCAGTAATCTGGTGTTGTGTGCTGTCACGTGCTCAGTAATCTGGTGTTGTGTGCTGTCACGTGTTCAGTAATCTGGTGTTGTGTGCTGTCACGTGTTCAGTAATCTGGTGTTGTGTGCTGTCACGTGTTCAGTAATCTGGTGTTGTGTGCTGTCACGTGTTCAGTAATCTGGTGTTGTGTGTTGTCACGTGTTCAGTAATCTGGTGTTGTGTGCTGTCACGTGTTCAGCAATCTGGTGTTGTGTGCTGTCACGTGTTCAGTAATCTGGTGTTGTGTGCTGTCACGTGTTCAGTAATCTGGTGTTGTGTGCTGTCACGTGTTCAGTAATCTGGTGTTGTGTGTTGTCACGTGTTCAGTAATCTGGTGTTGTGTGCTGTCACGTGTTCAGTAATCTGGTGTTGTGTGCTGTCACGTGTTCAGCAATCTGGTGTTGTGTGCTGTCACGTGTTCAGCAATCTGGTGTTGTGTGCTGTCACGTGTTCAGAAATCTGGTGTTGTGTGTTGTCACGTGTTCAGTAATCTGGTGTTGTGTGCTGTCACGTGTTGAGTAATCTGGTGTTGTGTGCTGTCACGTGTTCAGTAATCTGGTGTTGTGTGCTGTCACGTGTTCAGTAATCTGGTGTTGTGTGTTGTCACGTGTTCAGTAATCTGGTGTTGTGTGCTGTCACGTGTTTAGCAATCTGGTGTTGTGTGCTGTCACGTGTTCAGCAATCTGGTGTTGTGTGTTGTCACGTGTTCAGTTATCTGGTGTTGTGTGTTCAGTAATCTGGTGTTGTGTGCTGTCACGTGTTCAGTAATCTGGTGTTGTGTGTTCAGTAATCTGGTGTTGTGTGTTGTCACGTGTTCAGTAATCTGGTGTTGTGTGCTGTCACGTGTTCAGCAATCTGGTGTTGTGTGCTGTCACGTGTTCAGCAATCTGGTGTTGTGTGCTGTCACGTGTTCAGAAATCTGGTGTTGTGTGTTGTCATGTGTTCAGTAATCTGGTGTTGTGTGCTGTCACGTGTTGAGTAATCTGGTGTTGTGTGCTGTCACGTGTTCAGTAATCTGGTGTTGTGTGCTGTCACGTGTTCAGTAATCTGGTGTTGTGTGTTGTCACGTGTTCAGTAATCTGGTGTTGTGTGCTGTCACGTGTTTAGCAATCTGGTGTTGTGTGCTGTCACGTGTTCAGCAATCTGGTGTTGTGTGCTGTCACGTGTTCAGTAATCTGGTGTTGTGTGTTGTCATGTGTTCAGTAATCTGGTGTTGTGTGCTGTCACATGTTGAGTAATCTGGTGTTGTGTGCTGTCACGTGTTCAGCAATCTGATGTTGTGTGCTGTCACGTGTTCAGTAATCTGGTGTTGTGTGCTGTCACGTGTTCAGTAATCTGGTGTTGTGTGTGCAGTAATCTGGTGTTGTGTGCTGTCACGTGTTCAGCAATCTGGTGTTGTGTGTTGTCACGTGTTCAGTAATCTGGTGTTGTGTGCTGTCACGTGTTCATCAATCTGGTGTTGTGTGCTGTCACGTGTTCAGTAATCTGGTGTTGTGTGTTGTCACGTGTTCAGCAATCTGGTGTTGTGTGCTGTCACATGTTCAGTAATCTGGTGTTGTGTGCTGTCAAGTGTTCCGCAATCTGGTGTTGTGTGCTGTCACGTGTTCCGCAATCTGGTGTTGTGTGTTCAGCAATCTGGTGTTGTGTGCTGTCACGTGTTCAGTAATCTGGTGTTGTGTGTTGTCACGTGTTCAGTAATCTGGTGTTGTGTGCTGTCACGTGTTCAGTAATCTGGTGTTGTGTGCTGTCACGTGTTCAGCAATTTGGTGTTGTGTGCTCTCACGTGTTCAGTAATCTGGTGTTGTGTTCTGTCACGTGTTCAGCAATCTGGTGTTGTGAGCTGTCACGTGTTCAGTAATCTGGTGTTGTGTGTTCAGTAATCTGGTGTTGTGTGTTGTCACGTGTTCAGTAATCTGGTGTTGTGTGCTGTCACGTGTTCAGTAATCTGGTGTTGTGTGTTCAGTAATCTGGTGTTGTGTGCTGTCACGTGTTCAGTAATCTGGTGTTGTGTGTTGTCACGTGTTCAGCAATCTGGTGTTGTGTGCTGTCACGTGTTCAGTAATCTGGTGTTGTGTGCTGTCACGTGTTCAGTAATCTGGTGTTGTGTGCTGTCACGTGTTCAGTAAACTGGTGTTGTGTGCTGTCACGTGTTCAGTAATCTGGTGTTGTGTGTTCAGTAATCTGGTGTTGTGTGCTGTCACGTGTTCAGTAATCTGGTGTTGTGTGTTGTCACGTGTTCAGCAATCAGGTGTTGTGTGCTGTCACGTGTTCAGTAATCTGGTGTTGTGTGCAGTCACGTGTTCAGCAATCTGGTGTTGTGTGTTCAGTAATCTGGTGTTGTGTGCTGTCACGTGTTCAGTAATCTGGTGTTGTGTGTTGTCACGTGTTCAGTAATCTGGTGTTGTGAGCTGTCACGTGTTCAGCAATCTGTTGTTGTGTGTTCAGTAATCTGGTGTTGTGTGCTGTCACATGTTGAGTAATCTGGTGTTGTGTGCTGTCACGTGTTCAGCAATCTGATGTTGTGTGCTGTCACGTGTTCAGTAATCTGGTGTTGTGTGCTGTCACGTGTTCAGTAATCTGGTGTTGTGTGTGCAGTAATCTGGTGTTGTGTGCTGTCACGTGTTCAGCAATCTGGTGTTGTGTGTTGTCACGTGTTCAGTAATCTGGTGTTGTGTGCTGTCACGTGTTCATCAATCTGGTGTTGTGTGCTGTCACGTGTTCAGTAATCTGGTGTTGTGTGTTGTCACGTGTTCAGCAATCTGGTGTTGTGTGCTGTCACATGTTCAGTAATCTGGTGTTGTGTGCTGTCACGTGTTCAGTAATCTGGTGTTGTGTGCTGTCACGTGTTCAGCAATTTGGTGTTGTGTGCTCTCACGTGTTCAGTAATCTGGTGTTGTGTTCTGTCACGTGTTCAGCAATCTGGTGTTGTGAGCTGTCACGTGTTCAGTAATCTGGTGTTGTGTGTTCAGCAATCTGGTGTTGTGAGCTGTCACGTGTTCAGCAATCTGATGTTGTGTGCTGTCAAGTGTTCCGCAATCTGGTGTTGTGTGCTGTCACGTGTTCCGCAATCTGGTGTTGTGTGTTCAGCAATCTGGTGTTGTGTGCTGTCACGTGTTCAGTAATCTGGTGTTGTGTGTTGTCACGTGTTCAGTAATCTGGTGTTGTGTGCTGTCACGTGTTCAGTAATCTGGTGTTGTGTGCTGTCACGTGTTCAGCAATTTGGTGTTGTGTGCTCTCACGTGTTCAGTAATCTGGTGTTGTGTTCTGTCACGTGTTCAGCAATCTGGTGTTGTGAGCTGTCACGTGTTCAGTAATCTGGTGTTGTGTGTTCAGTAATCTGGTGTTGTGTGTTGTCACGTGTTCAGTAATCTGGTGTTGTGTGCTGTCACGTGTTCAGTAATCTGGTGTTGTGTGTTCAGTAATCTGGTGTTGTGTGCTGTCACGTGTTCAGTAATCTGGTGTTGTGTGTTGTCACGTGTTCAGCAATCTGGTGTTGTGTGCTGTCACGTGTTCAGTAATCTGGTGTTGTGTGCTGTCACGTGTTCAGTAATCTGGTGTTGTGTGCTGTCACGTGTTCAGTAAACTGGTGTTGTGTGCTGTCACGTGTTCAGTAATCTGGTGTTGTGTGTTCAGTAATCTGGTGTTGTGTGCTGTCACGTGTTCAGTAATCTGGTGTTGTGTGTTGTCACGTGTTCAGCAATCAGGTGTTGTGTGCTGTCACGTGTTCAGTAATCTGGTGTTGTGTGCAGTCACGTGTTCAGCAATCTGGTGTTGTGTGTTCAGTAATCTGGTGTTGTGTGCTGTCACGTGTTCAGTAATCTGGTGTTGTGTGTTGTCACGTGTTCAGTAATCTGGTGTTGTGAGCTGTCACGTGTTCAGCAATCTGTTGTTGTGTGTTCAGTAATCTGGTGTTGTGTGCTGTCACGTGTTCAGTAATCTGGTGTTGTGTGCTGTCACGTGTTCAGTAATCTAGTGCTGTCACGTGTTCAGTAATCTGGTGTTGTGTGTTCAGCAATCTGGTGTTGTGTGCTGTCACGTGTTCAGTAATCTGGTGTTGTGTGCTGTCACGTGTTCAGTAATTTGGTGTTGTGTGTTCAGTAATCTGGTGTTGTGTGCTGTCACGTGTTCAGTAATCTGGTGTTGTGTGCTGTCACGTGTTCAGCAATCTGGTGTTGTGTGTTCATGTTGTGCTAACTTGTGCTAAATGTTACGCTCTTAGATGTAAGAAAGAAATCCCTATTATCTCTAGCCTTAGCGACCGTATATAGACCTCCAGGGCCCTATGCTGATTTCCTAAAAGAGTTTTCAGACTTTCTCTCAGATCTATTGATCAATGCCGATAAAGCAATAATTGTTGGAGATTTTAACATACACGTAGATAACACAAATGATGCGTTAGGGGCTGCGTTTACAGATTTATTAAACTCATTTGGGGTCAAGCAAAACGTCAGTGGTCCCACTCATCGTCTAAATCATACACTAGATTTAATTATATCATATGGAACCAATCCAACCGATATAGATATTATAGCGCAAAGTGACGATCTCACTGATCATTGTATGATAACGTGCATATTACGTACTGCTGAAATTTGCCATGTTGCGCCACGTTATCGACCAGGCAGAACAATCCTTCCAACCACTATAGATAGATTCACAAATAGCTTACCTGATCTATCTCAGCTGCTCAGTGAACCCCAACAAACAGATGAACTAGAGGAAATGACTAGCAGTTTGAGCACCATTTTCTCTAGTACATTAGATATTGTTGCACCAATTAGATTAAAAAAGGTTAGAGAGAAAACTAAAGCACCATGGTACAATAGTACTACACATGTTATCAAGAGAGAAACTCGTAACTTAGAGCGTAAATGGAAACAAACTAATTTAGAGGTCTTTAGAATCGCGTGGAAAGACAGTATGTCACGTTATAAAAAGGCTCTAAAAGCAGCCAGGGCTGAGCATCTCCGCAAACTAATAGAAAATAACCAAAATAATCCAAGGTTTTTATTTAACACCGTGGCTAGACTAACAAATAAACAGACATCACCAGAGCAAAATATTCCGTTACAGTATAGTTGTAATGATTTTATGAATTACTTCAATGAGAAAATAGAAAGCATCCGAAATACAATTGTAAATGTACAATCCTCTATGGTGTCTTATGATTCAGCCACAATTATCGCCCCTCAAGAACAACTACACCGCTTTACAACTATAGGACAGGAAGAGCTAAATAAACTTATCTTTGCAGCGAAACCAACAACATGTTTATTAGATCCAATACCCACTAAACTACTGAAAGAAGTGTTACCTGTAGTGGAAGAGCCTCTTCTCAATATTATTAACTCGTCTTTATCTTTAGGTCATGTTCCAAAAATATTTAAGCTGGCAGTAATAAAACCTATTATTAAGAAACCGCAATTAGATCAAAATAACTTAGCAAATTACAGACCCATTTCAAATCTTCCATTTATATCTAAAATACTAGAAAAAATTGTGTCCGCTCAATTGTGCTCTTTCTTGCAAGAAAATTATATCTATGAAAAATTTCAGTCAGGATTCAGACCGCATCATAGCACAGAAACTGCGCTAGTTAAAATTACAAATGATTTACTTTTAGCTTCTGACCAAGGCTGTATCTCAATACTAGTTCTACTCGATCTTAGTGCTGCGTTCGACACTATAGATCATAAAATACTCTTAGATCGACTACAAAACTACACTGGTGTTCAGGGACAGGCATTAAGCTGGTTTAGATCGTACTTATCGGACCGTTACCATTTTGTCTGTTTAAATGGTGAAAAATCGAAGATAACGTCAGTAGACTATGGAGTGGCGCAAGGATCGGTGTTAGGCCCTCTGCTATTCTCAATATATATGCTGCCACTTGGTAATATTATAAGAAAACATGGAATTAATTTCCACTGTTATGCTGATGACACTCAATTATATATTTCATCAAGACCAGATGAAAACACTAACTTATCTAAATTGACAGAGTGTCTTAAAGATATAAAATGCTGGATGACGTGTAATTTCCTGCTATTAAATTCAGATAAAACGGAGGTATTACTTATTGGTCCAAAAAACTACCCACAAAACCTCGTACAATACAACTTTAATTTAGAAGGATGTCCAGTTACTTTATCCACTACAGTAAAAGACCTGGGTGTTATACTAGACCGCAACTTGTCTTTCGAAAATCATATATCATATGTTACAAGAACAGCCTTTTTCCACCTTAGAAATATTGCTAAGCTACGTAACATGCTATCTGTTTCTGATGCAGAAAAGTTAGTTCATGCATTCATGACCTCAAGACTAGATTACTGTAACGCTTTATTAGCTGGTTGTCCTACATCCTCAATAAACAAGCTACAGTTAGTGCAAAATGCAGCTGCTAGAGTTCTTACTAGGTCAAGAAAATATGATCATATAACACCAATTTTATCATCTCTGCACTGGTTACCTATTAAGTTCCGTATCAATTACAAAGTACTATTACTGACCTATAAAGCCCTAAATGGTCTAGCTCCTGTATATTTAATGGACCTTCTATCGCCCTACAATCCATCGCGTTCTTTAAGATCCCTAAATTCGAGGCTTCTGGTCATTCCTAGGATATCCAGATCCACTAAAGGAGGGAGGGCGTTCTCGCATTTCGCTCCTAAACTCTGGAATAGCCTTCCTGATACTGTTCGTTGCTCAGACTCGCTCTCCCAGTTCAAAACTAGATTAAAGACGCATCTCTTCAGCCAAGCATTCACATAATGCTTGCCTCTTATACTACTGTTGAACCAGATCGAATGCATTAATATTATGAACAGCAGCTACGCTAATTATTTCCCATCTGCTTTTCTGCTGTTATCTCGGGACGCTAGTCCCGAGGTAAATAGCGTTCTTCAGCTACAGTCTATATCCAGCCTCTCACGGAGACTTCAGAGTCCCCAACACCTGCGATGAGAGATGCCCCAACACCTGCGATGAGACGACTCGACGCCTGTGAAGAGACGACTCAACGCCGGCGATATGTTATGCCCTAAATTAATACATGATGATTAACTAACTGTATTTTTTACGTACATTTCTGAAATGCACTTTCTGTAAAGCTGCTTTGAAACAATATGTATTGTGAAAAGCGCTATACAAATAAATTTGAATTGAATTGAATTGAATTGTTCAGTAATCTGGTGTTGTGTGCTGTCACGTGTTCAGTAATCTGGTGTTGTGTGTTCAGTAATCTGGTGTTGTGTGCTGTCACGTGTTCAGTAATCTGGTGTTGTGTGCTGTCACGTGTTCAGTAATCTGGTGTTGTGTGCTGTCACGTGTTCAGTAATCTGGTGTTGTGTGTTCAGTAATCTGGTGTTGTGTGCTGTCACGTGTTCAGTAATCTGGTGTTGTGTGCTGTCACGTGTTCAGCAATCTGGTGTTGTGTGTTCAGTAATCTGGTGTTGTGTGCTGTCACGTGTTCAGCAATCTGGTGTTGTGTGCTGTCACGTGTTCAATAATCTGGTGTTGTGTGCTGTCACGTGTTCAGCAATCTGGTGTTGTGTGCTGTCAGGTGTTCAGTAATCTGGTGTTGTGTGCTGTCACGTGTTCAGTAATTTGGTGTTGTGTGTTCAGTAATCTGGTGTTGTGTGCTGTCAGGTGTTCAGTAATCTGGTGTTGTGTGCTGTCACGTGTTCAGCAATCTGGTGTTGTGTGCTGTCACGTGTTCAGTAATCTGGTGTTGTGTGCTGTCACGTGTTCAGTAATTTGGTGTTGTGTGTTCAGTAATCTGGTGTTGTGTGCTGTCACGTGTTCAGTAATCTGGTGTTGTGTGCTGTCACGTGTTCAGCAATCTGGTGTTGTGTGTTCAGTAATCTGGTGTTGTGTGCTGTCACGTGTTCAGCAATCTGGTGTTGTGTGCTGTCACGTGTTCAGTAATCTGGTGTTGTGTGCTGTCACGTGTTCAGCAATCTGGTGTTGTGTGCTGTCAGGTGTTCATTAATCTGGTGTTGTGTGCTGTCACGTGTTCAGTAATCTGGTGTTGTGTGCTGTCACGTGTTCAGTAATCTGGTGTTGTGTGCTGTCACGTGTTCAGTAATCTGGTGTTGTGTGCTGTCACGTGTTCAGCAATCTGGTGTTGTGTGGTTGTGTGCTGTCACGTGTTCAGTAATCTGGTGTTGTGTGTTGTCACGTGTTCAGCAATCTGGTGTTGTGTGTTCAGTAATTTGGTGTTGTGTGCTGTCACGTGTTCAGTAATCTGGTGTTGTGTGCTGTCACGTGTTCAGTAATCTGGTGTTGTGTGCTGTCACGTGTTTAGTAATATGGTGTTGTGTGCTGTCACGTGTTCAGTAATTTGGTGTTGTGTGCTGTCACGTGTTCAGTAATCTGGTGTTGTGTGTTGTCACGTGTTCAGCAATCTGGTGTTGTGTGTTCAGTAATCTGGTGTGGTGTGCTGTCACGTGTTCAGTAATCTGGTGTTGTGATTTGTCACGTGTTCAGTAATCTGGTGTTCAGTAATCTGGTGTTGTGTGCTGTCACGTGTTCAGTAATCTGGTGTTGTGTGCTGTCACGTGTTCAGTAATCTGGTGTTGTGTGCTGTCACGTGTTCAGCAATCTGGTGTTGTGTGCTGTCAGGTGTTCAGTAATCTGGTGTTGTGTGCTGTCACGTGTTCAGTAATTTGGTGTTGTGTGTTCAGTAATCTGGTGTTGTGTGCTGTCACGTGTTCAGCAATCTGGTGTTGTGTGCTGTCACGTGTTCAGTAATCTGGTGTTGTGTGCTGTCACGTGTTCAGCAATCTGGTGTTGTGTGCTGTCACGTGTTCAGTAATCTGGTGTTGTGTGCTGTCACGTGTTCAGTAATTTGGTGTTGTGTGTTCAGTAATCTGGTGTTGTGTGCTGTCACGTGTTCAGTAATCTGGTGTTGTGTGCTGTCACGTGTTCAGCAATCTGGTGTTGTGTGTTCAGTAATCTGGTGTTGTGTGCTGTCACGTGTTCAGCAATCTGGTGTTGTGTGCTGTCACGTGTTCAGTAATCTGGTGTTGTGTGCTGTCACGTGTTCAGCAATCTGGTGTTGTGTGCTGTCAGGTGTTCATTAATCTGGTGTTGTGTGCTGTCACGTGTTCAGTAATCTGGTGTTGTGTGCTGTCACGTGTTCAGTAATCTGGTGTTGTGTGCTGTCACGTGTTCAGTAATCTGGTGTTGTGTGCTGTCACGTGTTCAGCAATCTGGTGTTGTGTGGTTGTGTGCTGTCACGTGTTCAGTAATCTGGTGTTGTGTGTTGTCACGTGTTCAGCAATCTGGTGTTGTGTGTTCAGTAATTTGGTGTTGTGTGCTGTCACGTGTTCAGTAATCTGGTGTTGTGTGCTGTCACGTGTTCAGTAATCTGGTGTTGTGTGCTGTCACGTGTTTAGTAATCTGGTGTTGTGTGCTGTCACGTGTTCAGTAATTTGGTGTTGTGTGCTGTCACGTGTTCAGTAATCTGGTGTTGTGTGTTGTCACGTGTTCAGCAATCTGGTGTTGTGTGTTCAGTAATCTGGTGTGGTGTGCTGTCACGTGTTCAGTAATCTGGTGTTGTGATTTGTCACGTGTTCAGTAATCTGGTGTTCAGTAATCTGGTGTTGTGTGCTGTCACGTGTTCAGTAATCTGGTGTTGTGTGCTGTCACGTGTTCAGTAATCTGGTGTTGTGTGTTCAGTAATATGGTGTGGTGTGCTGTCACTTGTTCAGTAGTCTGGTGTTGTGTGCTGTCACATGTTCAGTAATCTGGTGCTGTGTGTTGTCACGTGTTCAGTAATCTGGTGTTGTGTGCTGTCACGTGTTCAGTAATCTGGTGTTGTGTGCTGTCACGTGTTCAGCAATCTGGTGTTGTGTGTTCAGTAATCTGGTGTTGTGTGCTGTCACGTGTTCAGTAATCTGGTGTTGTGTGTTCAGTAATCTGGTGTTGTGTGCTGTCACGTGTTCAGCAATCTGGTGTTGTTTGTTCAGTAATCTGGTGTTGTGTGCTGTCACATGTTCAGCAATCTGGTGTTGTGTGCTGTCACGTGTTCAGTAATCTGGTGTTGTGTGCTGTCACGTGTTCAGTAATCTGGTGTTGTGTGTTGTCACGTGTTCAGCAATCTGGTGTTGTGTGCTGTCACGTGTTTAGTAATCTGGTGTTGTGTGTTGTCACGTGTTCAGTAATCTGGTGTTGTGTGCTGTCACGTGTTCAGTAATCTGGTGTTGTGTGTTGTCACGTGTTCAGCAATCTGGTGTTGTGTGCTGTCACATGTTCAGTAATCTGGTGTTGTGTGCTGTCACGTGTTCAGCAATCTGGTGTTGTGTGCTGTCACGTGTTCAGTAATCTGGTGTTGTGTGTTGTCACGTGTTCAGTAATCTGGTGTTGTGTGCTGTCACGTGTTCAGCAATCTGGTGTTGTGTGCTGTCACGTGTTCAGTAATCTGGTGTTGTGTGCTGTCACATGTTCAGTAATCTGGTGTTGTGTGTTGTCACTTGTTCAGTAATCTGGTGTTGTGTGGTTAGTAATCTGGTGTTGTGTGTTCAGTAATCTGGTGTTGTGTGCTGTGACGTGTTCAGTAATCTGGTGTTGTGTGCTGTCACGTGTTCAGCAATCTGGTGTTGTGTGTTCAGTAATCTGGTGTTGTGTGCTGTCACGTGTTCAGTAATCTGGTGTTGTGTGCTGTCACGTGTTCAGTAATCTGGTGTTGTGTGTTGTCACGTGTTCAGTAATCTGGTGTTGTGTGCTGTCACGTGTTCAGCAATCTGGTGTTGTGTGCTGTCACATGTTCAGTAATCTGGTGTTGTGTGCTGTCACGTGTTCAGCAATCTGGTGTTGTGTGCTGTCACGTGTTCAGTAATCTGGTGTTGTGTGTTGTCACGTGTTCAGTAATCTGGTGTTGTGTGCTGTCACGTGTTCAGCAATCTGGTGTTGTGTGCTGTCACGTGTTCAGTAATCTGGTGTTGTGTGCTGTCACATGTTCAGTAATCTGGTGTTGTGTGTTGTCACTTGTTCAGTAATCTGGTGTTGTGTGGTTAGTAATCTGGTGTTGTGTGTTCAGTAATCTGGTGTTGTGTGCTGTGACGTGTTCAGTAATCTGGTGTTGTGTGCTGTCACGTGTTCAGCAATCTGGTGTTGTGTGTTCAGTAATCTGGTGTTGTGTGCTGTCACGTGTTCAGTAATCTGGTGTTGTGTGCTGTCACGTGTTCAGTAATCTGGTGTTGTGTGCTGTCAAGTGTTCAGTAATCTGGTGTTGTGTGCTGTCACGTGTTCAGTAATCTGGTGTTGTGTGTTCAGTAATCTGGTGTGGTGTGCTGTCACGTGTTCAGTACATTTACATTTACATTTACATTTACATTTATTCATTTAGCTGACGCTTTTATCCAAAGCGACTTACAATTGTTATATTTCAGAGGTCGCACGCCTCTGGAGCAACTAGGGGTTAAGTGTCTTGCTCAGGGACACATTGGTGTCTCACAGTGGATTCGAACCCGGGTCTCTCACACCAAAGGCATGTGTCTTATCCACTGCGCCATCACCACCCTCAGTAGTCTGGTGTTGTGTTCTGTCACGTGTTCAGTAATCTGGTGTTGTGTGTTGTCACGTGTTCAGTAATCTGGTGTTGTGTGCTGTCACGTGTTCAGTAATCTGGTGTTGTGTGTTGTCACGTGTTCAGCAATCTGGTGTTGTGTGCTGTCACGTGTTTAGTAATCTGGTGTTGTGTGTTGTCACGTGTTCAGTAATCTGGTGTTGTGTGCTGTCACGTGTTCAGTAATCTGGTGTTGTGTGTTGTCACGTGTTCAGCAATCTGGTGTTGTGTGCTGTCACGTGTTCAGTAATCTGGTGTTGTGTGCTGTCACGTGTTCAGCAATCTGGTGTTGTGTGCTGTCACGTGTTCAGTAATCTGGTGTTGTGTGTTGTCACGTGTTCAGTAATCTGGTGTTGTGTGCTGTCACGTGTTCAGCAATCTGGTGTTGTGTGCTGTCACATGTTCAGTAATCTGGTGTTGTGTGCTGTCACGTGTTCAGTAATCTGGTGTTGTGTGTTGTCACTTGTTCAGTAATCTGGTATTGTGTGTTCAGTAATCTGGTGTTGTGTGTTCAGTAATCTGGTGTTGTGTGCTGTCACGTGTTCAGTAATCTGGTGTTGTGTGCTGTCACGTGTTCAGCAATCTGGTGTTGTGTGTTCAGTAATCTGGTGTTGTGTGCTGTCATTTGTTCAGTAATCTGGTGTTGTGTGCTGTCACGTGTTCAGTAATCTGGTGTTGTGTGCTGTCACATGTTCAGTAATCTGGTGTTGTGTGTTGTCACGTGTTCAGCAATCTGGTGTTGTGTGTTCAGTAATCTGGTGTTGTGTGTTGTCACGTGTTCAGCAATCTGGTGTTGTGTGCTGTCACGTGGTCAGTAATCTGGTGTTGTGTGCTGTCACGTGTTCAGCAATCTGGTGTTGTGTGCTGTCAGGTATTCAGTAATCTGGTGTTGTGTGCTGTCACGTGTTCAGTAATCTGGTGTTGTGTGCTGTCACGTGTTCAGTAATCTGGTGTTGTGTGCTGTCACGTGTTCAGTAATCTGGTGTTGTGTGCTGTCACGTGTTCAGCAATCTGGTGTTGTGTGCTGTCACGTGTTCAGTAATCTGGTGTTGTGTGTTGTCACGTGTTCAGCAATCTGGTGTTGTGTGTTCAGTAATTTGGTGTTGTGTGCTGTCACGTGTTCAGTAATCTGGTGTTGTGTGCTGTCACGTGTTCAGTAATCTGGTGTTGTGTGCTGTCACGTGTTCAGTAATCTGGTGTTGTGTGTGCAGTAATCTGGTGTGGTGTGCTGTCACGTGTTCAGTAATCTGGTGTTGTGTGCTGTCACGTGTTCAGTAATCTGGTGTTGTGTGCTGTCACGTGTTCAGTAATCTGGTGTTGTGTGCTGTCACGTGTTCAGTAATCTGGTGTTGTGTGTTCAGTAATCTGGTGTGGTGTGCTGTCACGTGTTCAGTAGTCTGGTGTTGTGTGCTGTCACGTGTTCAGTAATCTGGTGTTGTGTGTTGTCACGTGTTCAGTAATCTGGTGTTGTGTTCTGTCACGTGTTCAGTAATCTGGTGTTGTGTGCTGTCACGTGTTCAGCAATCTGGTGTTGTGTGTTCAGTAATCTGGTGTTGTGTGCTGTCACGTGTTCAGTAATCTGGTGTTGTGTGTTCAGTAATCTGGTGTTGTGTGCTGTCACGTGTTCAGCAATCTGGTGTTGTTTGTTCAGTAATCTGGTGTTGTGTGCTGTCACGTGTTCAGCAATCTGGTGTTGTGTGCTGTCACGTGTTCAGTAATCTGGTGTTGTGTGCTGTCACGTGTTCAGCAATCTGGTGTTGTGTGCTGTCACGTGTTTAGTAATCTGGTGTTGTGTGTTGTCACGTGTTCAGCAATCTGGTGTTGTGTGCTGTCACGTGTTCAGTAATCTGGTGTTGTGTGCTGTCACGTGTTCAGCAATCTGGTGTTGTGTGCTGTCACGTGTTCAGTAATCTGGTGTTGTGTGTTGTCACGTGTTTAGTAATCTGGTGTTGTGTGCTGTCACGTGTTCAGCAATCTGGTGTTGTGTGCTGTCACGTGTTCAGTAATCTGGTGTTGTGTGTTGTCACGTGTTTAGTAATCTGGTGTTGTGTGCTGTCACGTGTTCAGTAATCTGGTGTTGTGTGCTGTCACGTGTTCAGTAATCTGGTGTTGTGTGTTGTCACGTGTTCAGTAATCTGGTGTTGTGTGTTCAGTAATCTGGTGTTGTGTGTTCAGTAATCTGGTGTTGTGTGCTGTCACGTGTTCAGCAATCTGGTGTTGTGTGCTGTCACGTGTTCAGTAATCTGGTGTTGTGTGCTGTCATGTGTTTAGCAATCTGGTGTTGTGTGTTCAGTAATCTGGTGTTGTGTGCTGTCATTTGTTCAGTAATCTGGTGTTGTGTGCTGTCACGTGTTCAGTAATCTGGTGTTGTGTGCTGTCACGTGTTCAGTAATCTGGTGTTGTGTGTTGTCACGTGTTCAGCAATCTGGTGTTGTGTGTTCAGTAATCTAGTGTTGTGTGTTCAGTAATCTGGTGTTGTGTGCTGTCACGTGTTCAGTAATCTGGTGTTGTGTGTTGTCACGTGTTTAGTAATCTGGTGTTGTGTGTTGTCACGTGTTCAGTAATCTGGTGTTGTGTGTTGTCACGTGTTCAGTAATCTGGTGTTGTGTGTTGTCACGTGTTCAGTAATCTGGTGTTGTGTGCTGTCACGTGTTCAGCAATCTGGTGTTGTGTGTTCAGTAATCTGGTGTTGTGTGCTGTCACGTGTTCAGTAATCTGGTGTTGTGTTTTGTCACGTATTCAGTAATCTGGTGTTGTGTGTTCAGTAATATGGTGTTGTGTTCAGTAATCTGGTGTTGTGTGTTGTCACGTGTTCAGTAATCTGGTGTTGTGTGTTGTCACGTGTTGTCACGTGTTCAGTAATCTGATGTTGTGTGCTGTCTCGTGTTCAGTAATCTGGTGTTGTGTGTTGTCACGTGTTCAGTAATCTGATGTTGTGTGCTGTCTCGTGTTCAGTAATCTGGTGTTGTGTGTTGTCACGTGTTCAGTAATCTGGTGTTGTGTGTTGTCACGTGTTCAGTAATCTGGTGTTGTGTGTTGTCACGTGTTCAGTAATATGGTGTTGTGTGTAGTCACGTGTTCAGTAATCTGGTGTTGTGTGTTGTCACGTGTTCAGTAATCTGGTGTTTTGTGTTGTCACGTGTTCAGTAATCTGGTGTTGTGTGTTCAGTAATCTAGTGTTGTGTTCAGTAATCTGGTGTTGTGTGTTGTCACGTGTTCAGTAATCTGGTGTTGTGTGTTGTCACGTGTTCAGTAATCTGATGTTGTGTGCTGTCTCGTGTTCAGTAATCTGGTGTTGTGTGTTGTCACGTGTTCAGTAATCTGATGTTGTGTGCTGTCTCGTGTTCAGTAATCTGGTATTGTGTGTTGTCACGTGTTCAGTAATCTGGTGTTGTGTGTTGTCACGTGTTCAGTAATCTGGTGTTGTGTGTTGTCACGTGTTCAGTAATCTGATGTTGTGTGCTGTCACGTGTTCAGTAATCTGGTGTTGTGTGCTGTCTCGTGTTCAGTAATCTGGTGTTGTGTGTCGTCACGTGTTCAGTAATCTGGTGTTGTGTGCTGTCACGTGTTCAGTAATCTGGTGTTGTGTGCTGTCACGTGTTCAGTAATCTGGTGTTGTGTGCTGTCTCGTGTTCAGTAATCTGGTGTTGTGTGTCGTCACGTGTTCAGTAATCTGGTGTTGTGTGCTGTCACGTGTTCAGTAATCTGGTGTTGTGTGTTGTCACGTGTTTAGTAATATGGTGTTGTGTGTTGTCACATGTTCAGTAATCTGGTGTTGTGTGTTGTCACATGTTCAGTAATCTGGTGTTGTGTGTTGTCACATGTTCAGTAATCTGGTATTGTGTGTTGTCACGTGTTCAGTAATCTGGTGTTGTGTGTTGTCACATGTTCAGTAATCTGGTGTTGTGTGTTGTCACGTGTTTAGTAATATGGTGTTGTGTGTTGTCACGTGTTCAGTAATCTGGTGTTGTGTGTTGTCACATGTTCAGTAATCTGGTGTTGTGTGTTGTCACATGTTCAGTAATCTGGTATTGTGTGTTGTCACGTGTTCAGTAATCTGGTGTTGTGTGTTGTCACATGTTCAGTAATCTGGTGTTGTGTGTTGTCACGTGTTCAGTAATCTGATGTTGTGTGCTGTCACATGTTCAGTAATCTGGTGTTGTGTGTTGTCACGTGTTCAGTAATCTGGTATTGTGTGTTGTCACGTGTTCAGTAATCTGGTGTTGTGTGTTGTCACGTGTTCAGTAATCTGATGTTGTGTGCTGTCTCGTGTTCAGTAATCTGGTATTGTGTGTTGTCACGTGTTCAGTAATCTGGTGTTGTGTGTTGTCACGTGTTCAGTAATCTGGGGTTGTGTGTTGTCACGTGTTCAGTAATCTGGTGTTGTGTGCTGTCACGTGTTCAGTAATCTGGTGTTGTGTGTTGTCACATGTTCAGTAATCTGGTGTTGTGTGTTGTCACGTGTTCAGTAATCTGGTATTGTGTGTTGTCACGTGTTCAGTAATCTGGTGTTGTGTGTTCAGTAATTTGGTGTTGTGTGCTGTCACGTGTTCAGTAATCTGGTGTTGTGTGTTGTCACGTGTTCAGTAATCTGGGGTTGTGTGTAGTCACGTGTTCAGGCTCACGTTCACTGAAGACGAAGTCGCTGGCGATGTCGAAGGGCTGGATCTGTGTGTCGGTCATGTAGACGCTGATGCCCTTCTGATGGTCACTGGAGATCATGGTGAGCGTTTGCTGAGCTGAACACACATACGAGCGTCCAGCGGGAGTGACCAGCGCTGAGAGGAGGTGTGTGCTGGCCGTGTGTTTCCCCGCTGCACACACGCACACACACACACACACACACATGGTTATTACACCTCCACCAGAACTCTGATCAGCAGAATGATCTGTTATTCACTGCAGTTCTAGCTAAACTAGATTGAACAAACAGTTGAAATGGTAGAGAAGCAGCCGAGTTCCTGAAGCGAGTCTTCAGTCGGGGTGTGTGTGTGTGTGTGTGTGTGTGTGTGTGTGTGAGTGTGTGTGTGTGTGTGTGTGTGTGTGTGAAGTCGAGTCTCCTTCATTTATACAGCGCTTTTGACAATATAGATCGTTTTAAAGCAGCTTTACAGTGATAATAGGAGATTACAGTAACAGAGATTGTTTAGGCTTTACAGCAGCTCTAGAATAAAGTTATTGTCCAGATAAAGTTAGTTTTGATAGTCTTCCGTTGTAAAGATCATTAGTTATTAATTTAGCGGCCGCTAACACGACAGCGTTCTAACAGAAAACAGAAACTTTAATGTGTTCCGGCCGTTCATTCACACACAACAGTGTTTGAGCTCAAGAACGCAAACCTTCTAAAAAGACTAATATTAGCCTAGACGCCATCCTTCTTATGATGTAACGAGTACATCAGGATTTATGGGAAGGGTTCCCGGTTCCGGCTGATCTAATCTATGCAGCCTAACATTGAATTATAGAAGTCTATAATGTGTTATGTGTATGCTAAGCCAAAGAGATGTGTTTTTAGTCTAGATTTGAACTGACAGACTGTTTCTGCTTCCCGGACAATGTTAGGAAGATTGTTCCAAAGTTTTGGTGCTAAATAGGAAAAGGATCTACCGCCAGCAGTCGATTTAGATATTCTAGGTATTATCAACTGGCCAGAATTTTGAGATCGCAATAGACGTGAAGGAGTATAATGCGTTAAGAGCTCGCTCAAGTACTGGGGAGCTAAACCATTTAGTGCTTTGTAAGTAATCAGCCATATTTTAAAATGTATACGATGTTTAATAGGGAGCCAATGCAGTGTTGACAGAACCGGGCTAATATGGTCATACTTCCTGGTTCTGGTAAGAACTCTAGCGGCTGCGTTTTGGACCAGCTGTAGTTTGTTTATTAAGCGTGCAGGGCAACCACCCATAATAGCATTACAATAATCTAGCCTTGATGTCATGAACGCATGAACTAACTGTTCAGCATTTGTCATTGAGAGCATATGATGTCATTTAGATATATTTTTAAGATGGAAAAATGCGGTTTTACAGATACTAGACACGTGACTTTCAAAAGTGTGTGAAAGCGCAGTGATGGTCGGTGTGTGTGAGTGTGTAAAAGCACAGTGATGGTCGGTTGGTCGGTGTGTGTGTAAAAGCGCAGTGATGGTCGGTGTGTGTGAGTGTGTAAAAGCGCAGTGATGGTGAGTGTGTAAAAGCGCAGTGATGGTCGGTGTGTGAGTGATGGTCGGTGTGTGAGTGATGGTCGGTGTGTGAGTGATGGTCGGTGTGTGTGAGTGTGTAAAAGCGCAGTGATGGTCGGTGTGTGTGAGTGTGTAAAAGCGCAGTGATGGTCGGTGTGTGTGAGTGTGTAAAAGCGCAGTAATGGTCGGTGTGTGTGAGTGTGTAAAAGCGCAGTGATGGTCGGTGTGTGAGTGTGTTAAAGCGCAGTAATGGTCGGTGTGTGTGAGTGTGTAAAAGCGCAGTGATGGTCGGTGTGTGTGAGTGTGTTAAAGCGCAGTAATGGTCGGTGTGTGTGAGTGTGTAAAAGCGCAGTAATGGTCGGTGTGTGTGAGTGTGTAAAAGCGCAGTAATGGTCGGTGTGTGTGAGTGTGTAAAAGCGCAGTGATGGTCGGTGTGTGAGTGTGTTAAAGCGCAGTAATGGTCGGTGTGTGTGAGTGTGTAAAAGCGCAGTGATGGTCGGTGTGTGAGTGTGTTAAAGCGCAGTAATGGTCGGTGTGTGTGAGTGTGTAAAAGCGCAGTAATGGTCGGTGTGTGTGAGTGTGTAAAAGCGCAGTGATGGTCGGTGTGTGAGTGTGTTAAAGCGCAGTAATGGTCGGTGTGTGTGAGTGTGTAAAAGCGCAGTGATGGTGAGTGTGTAAAAGCGCAGTGATGGTCGGTGTGTGAGTGATGGTCGGTGTGTGAGTGATGGTCGGTGTGTGTGAGTGTAAAAGCGCAGTGATGGTCGGTGTGTGTGATTGTGTAAAAGCGCAGTGATGGTCGGTGTGTGTGAGTGTGTAAAAGCGCAGTAATGGTCGGTGTGTGTGAGTGTGTAAAAGCGCAGTGATGGTCGGTGTGTGAGTGTGTTAAAGCGCAGTGATGGTCGGTGTGTGTGAGTGTGTAAAAGCGCAGTGATGGTCGGTGTGTGAGTGTGTAAAAGCGCAGTGATGGTCGGTGTGTGAGTGTGTTAAAGCGCAGTAATGGTCGGTGTGTGTGAGTGTGTAAAAGCGCAGTGATGGTCGGTGTGTGAGTGTGTAAAAGCGCAGTGATGGTCGGTGTGTGAGTGTGTAAAAGCGCAGTGATGCCGCAGTGGAGGACTCAGATCTGCAGTGTTCGGCTTTGTGTCTCAAACCAAAAACATGCAGAAGAAAAGCTCATTTTCAACAATAAAAGCTCATCAATCATGAGCCAAAATAATATCAATGATCTGCAGGTTAAATCCAGCGTAGAGACGTTCCTGAGGTTACATGAACTGGAGCATCAAATCACAAATCAAGTCTATATATGTAAAAGATGATGATTATTTACTGACCTTAATCTGTAACCGATCATTCATCTTATTTCCAACACAAATGTGCCGTGGGTGTTCTACTCACGATTATAAGCGCTAATGAAGTGTGTCTTCTCTGAAGTATCATAGACCAGCTGAACCTTGTTCATCTTCCACACTTCTGTTTCCTTAGCTTTCCCATCACTGCCCATCGTGTGTTTCTCCTACACACACACACACACACACACACACACACACACACACACACACACACACACGTGTGTGAATAATCCACATGAAACTGAAGTGCAGTGATGATGATCATCAGTTTCTGCTCGGATCCAAACCTTTGAGAAGAAGATTCGGAATGTGAAGGAGTGATTGATCCATGAGATGTGAAGCTCCGAGTCGCTGTTCCCGCATTTCCCTGCAATCTGAGCTCCACGCGGGATTGACACGGACGCCTGCTCCGTTATCAGCTGCACACACACACATACACACAAATATATATATGATATAAGCATCATCTCATGTTTTAAGTTCCAAATGCTTAAAGTATCCTGATGGGACGGGCAGGATAATGATGTTTTAACTTCTGAATCAAGGATCAAATCCAACTGGAATCCGTGTTGCTGTTTTTATTCTATTAGATCAACGGTTCATTTAAGATTCAGTGAGACAGGATAGAGTCGCTCACGTCGATTCCGTTCAGCGCCAGAACATCGTATGGAATCAGGAATTTCACCGCAAACTCCGCCATCAAGCAGGTCGTTTCATTTTCCCGGACCACAAAAATCTCCCGGTCGGGATTCGCTGACAGTCCGGAGAGATTCTCCACCTCCTGCTCCGCAGAAACACTGAGCGCTGACAGAGAGCCTGTGGGAAACCAGGAGAAATCAGGAGAAAACCAGGAGAAACCATGAGATCATACAGTCTCACACACAGTTAATGAGTCTCGCCTTCTACTCTGTTTCTATTGTGTGGTATTGTGTGGTATTGTGTTCGGAGCTGCTCTTTGTTTCGTCCACCAGTGTTTGAGACACACAGTTTCTCTGCAGTGAAACAAGAAACACATTCTATTCTGGACACTAAACTCAAATCAACACGATGGAAGGGCAAAAGCTTTGAGAAACTACAACTGGGAGCAGATTTCTTTTTAGAATTGTGTAGTTTTCATCAGTTTCTCTTCAGCGGATCTTACATTTGTGCTTCTTTCTCATTCTGATAAATGAATAGTGTAATAATAATTAAGCGTCTGTTACACGAATGCATGTAACAGAATCAAACTCCCAGCAGATCATCCTCGCCGGCTACTGTACAATAACCGTAAGTTTAACAAAAACCAGCCTCATATTTAATGAAGTTTGCATCATTGATTCTGTTATTTTCTTGCTCATATTTGATGAAGTTTGCATCACTTATTCTGTTATCTTCCTGCTTGTGAAGCTGCGTATTAAATGCCCCTGTACCGTATAAGGCGCTATATGTAAAAATAAACTATAGGTTATTATGCCATAAACATGCGATAAGAACTTACCGAGCAGCAGAAGTGCAGCGCAGTGAAACTCCATCATGAAGAGAAGATCCTGCAGGGAATGAGCGGAAGATTCCAGAGGAACTCCAGCATCAGATGCAGGTGCGCGTGATTCACGCCTGCAGACGCTCGCGACGCGACGCATCACTCGTGCGCTCGGACACTCCGCGGACCCCGCACTGCAGCGCGACACGAGCCCGTCCAGCGATCACATCATCACATCATCATCATCCTGTGGGCTTCACTCCTGCTCGCGCACGTTAAAGTCCTTCGGTGATTTTCCGCAGGGAAACGCTATAAAGGGAAAGCCTTTTCTGCAGGGGATGCACTTTATTGCATTTAGTAAAAAAACAAAAACATCCTTTTATGGGACACTGGGGTTAGTTGTCACATGGTCTGCATCTTCAGGATCTATCAGGGTTTTAATGCGTCTTAGAACAGTGTCATAAAATGGAATCAATTTTTAGCAATATACAATAAAACACACTCGCATACATTCAGACGAGTATTTTTTATTTTTTTTTGAAATTCATAAACGTGGCTTGTGTGTAATTTTAAGCAGTTACAGTTTCTGAGAGTTTTCTGTATGTCAGCTTTTACATTTTTGTGAATTCTTTCTCAATTGCATTTTTTTAATTATTAAATTATTACATAGTTTAAATTAATACATTTTTTGCTGTGATTTTGTATATGTACATTTCTGAAATACAGATACCTCTGATAATAATCACTCTAAATTGTAATCTAGACTCATGCATTTTCTGTAAAGCTGCCGTGAAATTATGTGTATTGTGAAAAGCGCTTTACAAATAAATGTGAATTGAAAATGTGTGAACGCAGAGGCTGTGTAATGACAGGCTATATTGTGACAACTTACCCCATATAGTGTGACAACACTCTCTGCTATAGGGTAACGAGTGTTAAATGGAGACAAAAACACACGTACACCATTATTGACCGGGGCAAAACCAATTTTTGCCCTAACATAAATGACTGGTATTCAAAACACTATAGCACAAAAAACAAAAAAAAGTGATATATATTTTTTGTAATACTTTACAAAAAGGTTCTTTATTTAACATTAGTTAATGTATTTACTAACATAAACAATGAGCAATACATTTGTTACTGTATTTATTAATATTTGTTAATATTAGTTAATAAAAATACAGCTGTTTGTTCACGTTAATTCACAGTGCATTAATTCATGTTAACAAATACAACCGTTGATATTAACAACATTAGTAAATGTTGAAATTAATATTAACTAAGATTGATAAATACTGAAGTATTGTTCATTCTTAGTTCATGTTAACTAAAGTAGTCAACTAATGTTAATTAATGAATCTTATTGTAAAATGTTACCAAATTTTTTTCCAGAAGTGCTGGTGAAGAGATGTGAAACACATATAGTCTGTTTGACAGATGGGCATATTGCTGAAACAGCATCAGCTGCAGGAAAATGTGGAAAATTACGCAAAATGACCATAACAATAAGATCATTTATGTCCAAAAACATTTACCTAGTTAATATCGTTATGTGTCCCATACTCTTGTATTATATTGAAGCTGCAGTAGTTCGTGCTCATGAGAGATTCATCCGCTCATGATCAGGTATTTGGAGCAGCTTTACACTGAAAGTCAAACTCACACTTGACTGCACTAATGCTGTCGATGCTTGGTTTGCTTCCCACTTGAGGATGGCTGTTTGCCAGGGGAAACGTCTCTGACCTCGGGATACAGCGTACAGGCGGATCCGAAGCTCTGCAAGCCTCTCCGCTGCTCCGCTTGAGCTCCGGGAACGTGAATCTCCTCAACAGCCGGCCGCCGAGAGTGCTCACGGATCTGTTCCCGGCGTTCCCAAGGGATTTCCGCTGGGATTTGCTCTTACTGCGCTCCGGGGCCGCCGCTGCCAGAGCGCTCGTTGGTAAACTGCACCTCTTCTGATAATAGCGGTCATCAAACCTCCGGACGGGCAGATGTTTCTTAGCTTTCTCAAGCTCTTCTTTGGCGCTTTTGCCGAAAGGAGTTAATAAAATGCCAAGAGGACCCGACGGAGGAGAATCAGGAGTGCAGCTTCTCCATGGCGTTTTGGAGGGTCTCGGCGAGTAAAACAGGGCAGGCAGGAGATTGTTCAAGCTGTTAGGCAGACGATCCATGTGTTTATGTGGAGGTTTTGATGTTGAAACACTAGAGAACACGAGGCCCTGTGATGAGAACGCATCACTTTCCCTCTCATATTCCTCAATAGAGTCCATCGACTGGATTCGGTTCCGCAAACCAAGGGATCTTTTCCGGGTTAAACCGACGTGAAGGCGAGTCTCATCTTCAGGTGGAGCTCTTCTCTCGCCGGGCTTCTCATCTTCATCGATGCTCACGGTGGAAAGTCTTTCAGCCAGCGTGTCGTCATGAATCCTCCTGGAGAGACTCCGGAGCGCCTGTAAACACTCCGTGTGTCCGAGATGCTTCGCCACCTCGACTGCAGAATTTCCCACCTTGTTTTGCCGGTCGATCTGTAGTCCCAGTCTTTTAAAAGCGCGCACCAGGAACTCCACGACGGCTGGGTGTCTGGCCACGACGGCGTACATGAGTGGCGTATTCCCCCAAGAGTCCGTCGCCTCGGGATCGGCTCCGTTCTCCACAAGGATCTTCACTGAATCCAGGAATCCCATCTCGCAGGCGTAGCTCAGCGCCGTACGCCCGCTCTCGTCCGGCCGGTTCACACGAGCTCCTCTCTGCAAGAGGAGATTCATGAACCTGCTCCTCGCCTGTGAATCCTGGAGGAACACGGCGGAAACCAGAGGCGTCTGCGCTCCCTCCGTCTCGGAGTCGATGATCTTCCCATCCAGAGCGTCTAGGATGAACCTGGCCAGGTGGATCTTGTCGTTGGAGATGGCATCCAGAAGGATCCTGGTGTCTGTCTTGGAGTCGAGCTTCAGCATGTTTAAGA
This sequence comes from Gila orcuttii, assembly GCA_026230005.1. Classification (NCBI taxonomy): domain Eukaryota; kingdom Metazoa; phylum Chordata; class Actinopteri; order Cypriniformes; family Leuciscidae; genus Gila; species Gila orcuttii. The sequence goes on along the minus strand of JAPDVR010000012.1, from coordinate 362,110 downwards.
CTCGTTCCTCAGGCAATCGTCTCTCTGCCGGTGATCTCCGCGCTCTTTATACTGCTGCACTGTGGAGTTTCCAGGACAACACGAATCTCATTATCACACTTTATTGTTCATAAGTGGATGTGTATTAATGTGCTGATTGTAATAAGGACTTCTGAGAGCGCCAGCTGAATGATATGAATACATGTGCCAATTACTGCATGTGATTATTGACTGGAAAGGGGGAGATTTAACTAACTAACCCTAACCCAGTCTACTGATACAGACAACTTTCTTCTTATTCATATCTTTGGATAAATGACACATTTGCGTTGTAAATCGAACAGCTGGAGGTGCTTTGGGTTGTTTTGCACATAATATGTCGCTGCTATCTGACATATATCAGTAAAAATGAAAATGCTATACATACTCAACAAAGAAGATAATTTACTCCGCAAACTCCCAAAACGAAGTCTGTTTCTGGAGTTAGAAACAGCTTTCTGGAAAAGTTTGCGCTGGCTGTTAAACTCCTCTGAACACCCATTGGTCGGTGATGATGATGATGTAACAGGTGGGTGTGGCTCTGAGGCTCCGCCTTCTTTGTCGTAAAAATCTCCAGTTAATTTCTTCTGTTCGGACGCGAGTAAAAACATGAACACACTGGAGAGTCGTAACTCTTATATTCTATCATGTTTAATAATGTAGAGCGGCTAGCTTTCAAGCAATCTATTGTATAAACTGGTATATAAAGCTTCTTTAGATTATTAAATGTTCTTCATGCTAAAAAATTTGGTTCTTTTAAGAACAGATCACTGAAAGGTTATTTGGAAACCAGAAACGGCTCTTATATGGCAGTGAAAACACACTTTTGGAAGCTTTATTTATAAAAGTGCAGAGGTTTTCATGAAATGAGACTGACAGACAATTAAATAAACATGCAACAGTTTGTCATTTAACACCTGGAATAGTTTATTGGTACACATACTATAAAACAGTATTAAAGTAGCAGGATAACAACAGTATTTTTTGAGTATTTTCATTGCTAGAAGTTTGACAAATACGATATATATATATTTATATATAAATACAAAAGCACCCACAGCATGGTCCATTGAGCTACAGAAAGACAAACAAATAGAAACAGATGAAATTCAGAGCGACAGTTCTGCAAAAATAATCTGCTTTTCTCGCAAACTATAATTTAGAGCAAAAGTCTACAAGGAAGTCGCACAACAGAAAACATTCATCTAGTGCAAAAAGCTTCTAAGAAATCAAATGTAGTCTTAAACTACCCGCTATAATATATGTATCTTTATATAAATAACCCCTTATTTTGGCATTTATCATAGTAAAATAATTTAAAGGTCCTACATGACATTTAGTGGCACATTTGTAAGCGATGGATTTTTAAAGCACTTTGCTTTCACACGAGATATGTGGTCACCGCCAAACACTTAAAAAACATAATGCAAAGGAAAAAAAGAAAAGGGAACGAAACCAATAAATGGAAAACCCACGACAACCAATATACATATGATTCCAAAATCCCTTAAGTGCTCGGCAAATACGAGCCGGAATAAACAGTACAATCAATCACCTCTCTTTAAAACAAGTACCGACAGATCAGACCTGAAAGTGAGAGAACACGAACACAAGTGGAACCAAAGTTCAGCGTCGTGTCCGAGACAAGTAAATAGTTTGTGTTGATGATGCGTCCAAATCCATATGGATCAGAACCTGCAAGCGTCCCCGCTACGAGATTGAGGTTGGATCCGTCGCGTACCGAACAGCGAAAGCAAACTCCTTGAGCACCATCTACATCTCAAAGCCTGTTTAAAAAGTGTCACTGCTAAAACAAAACAACATTTGGGATAAAATGACGTGTGCGTCTTAAAAACGGACGGGAACGGACGATAAAAGCTCAGGACAGCAGAAGAACTCGTGTGGATTCCAGACTCTACATTCTTACTGTACTGAGGAAAGCTAGTGATCTGCTACATAGTCAAAGGTCCTCGACATTCTATCACATATAAAGTGCTCAGGACATTAAACTAGCGCATCGTTCACAGGTATTGTGTTGACGACATTAACTAAACTGTCTGTTAATCAGACTCGTCCGCTGGCCTGGCTCTGCTACGGGTGAGATAAGGGTTGAAAAGTTAACTTTTGAGTCGTCGAGCCATCTGAACTGTAGAAAAACACGTGTGTGTGTGACGGGTCTGTCCCACCAGCGCCATCTTCACCGTGGGGGCGGAGCTACAGCACCAGCTGTGGGAGGAGTTAGCTGCTGTGGGTGGGGTTAGAGCTGATGTAGGGAGAGTGGGCGGGGTCAGAGCTGAGGTAGGGAGAGTGGGCTGAGGTAGGGAGAGTGGGCGGGGTCAGAGCTGAGGTAGGGAGAGTGGGCTGAGGTAGGGAGAGTGGGGTTAGAGCTGAGGTAGGGAGAGTGGGGTTAGAGCTGAGGAGGGGTTAGAGCTGATGTAGGGAGAGTGGGCGGGGCTAGAGCTGAGGTAGGGAGAGTGGGCGGGGCTAGAGCTGAGGTAGGGAGATTGGGTGGGTCTAGAGCTGTGGTAGGGAGAGTAGGCGGGGTCAGAGCTGAGGTAGGGAGAGTGGGCTGTGTCAGAGCTGAGGTACGGAGAGTGGGCTGTGTCAGAGCTGAGAGTGGGTAGGGTCAGAGCTGAGGTAGGGAGAGTGGGCGGGGTCAGAGCTGAGGTAGGGAGAGTGGGCGGGGTCAGAGTTGAGGTAGGGAGAGTGGGTGGGGTCAGAGCTGAGGTAGGGAGAGTGGGCGGGGTCAAAGCTGAGGTAGGGAGAGTGGGTGCGGTTAGAGTTGAGGTAGGGAGAGTGGGCGGGGCAAGAGCTGAGGTAGGGCGGGGCTAAAGATCTACAGATGGCAGGGACTCTCGGGGTGTAAGACAGAAGATGGAGCCTGAGGGACAGACGGATGAAGACGGAGCCTGAGGGACAGACAGACATCTTCAGCACTCGTGAGGGAGATAGTGAGGGTTTCCTCTGGTCTTCTCAGTGGACTGACGGAGCGTTCACACCACTGTGGCTGGTCTGCGGTCCATGTCCTCCTCCAGCTTCACCATCTTCTGCATGTCTTTGGCCTGGAGAATCACAGCAGATATGCCATCAGATTCACATCCATCCATCAATCTGCCATCCATCCATCCATGCATCTACCCACCCATCCATCCATCCATTAATCTACCCACCCATCCATCCATCCATCTACCCACCCATCCATCCATCCATCAATCCATCCATCCATCCATCTACCCACCCATCCATCCATCTACCCACCCATCCATCCATCCATCCATACATACGCCATACATCCATCCATCCATCCATCCGCCATACATCCATCCATCCATCCATCCATCCATACATCCATCCATACATCCATCCATCCATCCGTCAATACATCCATTCATCCATACATCCGCCATCCATCCATCCATCCATCCATCCATCCGCCATCCATCCATCCATCTACCCATCCATTCATTCATCCAGATCTGTTGTCTAGAATAAAAAAAAAACGGTAACACTTTACAATAAGGTTTAACATTTGTTAACATTGGTTAGAAAAATGCTTGTACAGCATTTATTCATCTTAGTTCATGTTAATTTCAATATTTACTAATGAATTATTAAAATCAAAAGTTATGTCTGTTAGTTTAATTTAATGGACATGAACTAATGTTAACAATGATTAATAAATACTGTAACAAAAGTCTTGCTTACTGTTAGGTAATACTAGTTGTATGCATTTACAAACATTAACAAGTGGGACCTTGTTATAAAGATGCTGTTCATTCAGACAGTGACTTGTTCAGAGCTATCTTCAGCAACTGAATTAAAATGATTTTCATGTAAACTTCATGAAAAAATCAATCCTGGGTTCATAATGAAGAGAAAAAAGTCTAAGTAGTTTGGCATATTCTTTTATCATCCAGCTGTTTTACAAAAAGAAATACTTAAAGTTAACACTTTACAATAAGGTCCCATTGGTTAATACATTAGCTATCATTAACTAACAATTAGCAATACATTTGTTACAGTATTTATTAATCTTTGTTAACATTAGTGAATAAAAATACAACTGTTAATTGTTAGGTCTTGTTAACTAATGTTAACAAAGTGTTTTAAACTGTTACCTACAACTATTTGAAAAACTCATTGGATGTGAAGTTCCACCACTAACTGAATCATCTGATGACTCGTTCCCTCACCGAATCAATCTAACGACTCTTGATTCAATCACTGAAGCGCAGGCCATTCCTTTCATCATGTCCAATTTAAAATGAGAGCAGAATTATTCAAATATTAAAGTAACACCAGGTAACTTTTGCTCTCGGGGTCCCCCTACAGTTGGGAAACAGTATTGTCCTGTACTACTGTAGTAAACTCTGTCATCGTGCATTTGTTGACAACCATGATAGCCCTGAACACTGTAGGAGGAGGTCACATGCAGGTGTTCTGCTTGCGTCGCGTGTGAAATGTCTTCATCCCAGGTACAGTGGCATATATTTCAGCATGTCATATGAATATAATTTCATGGGTTTTATTTTTTTTTCTAATGACAAATGATCACGATGATCACGTTTACAAGCCAGTGTCATTATAGTAGCCTAGTCTATTGGTTACCGTTTTACTGAATCTATATGATACTTCAATGCAATGTTTGAGTGGTAGATAATAACCATATATCGTCAATATTATAATATCAAGCTACCATAAATAAATCTGCAAATTTTACAAATCAATTTGCATTATAGCTTGAGGCAAGACAAATAATCATTACCTGATTCATGAAGATAAACGGAGGATAAGATAGCTTCCGTAACATAGTCAGGCAGACAAAAAAACACCCCAGACTACGGGGTGTCATTGGTTGTTGCGTTAAATGTTACCCAGATACAATAGTGCTATTTTCTGATTGGCTAACAACACCAGACGAACAACACCAGAGGAGACGCGCTTGAATTCATGGCTGTTCCACAGTGAGAGCGGCGCGGCCAGAGTTTTGGGCGCTGCGGCATATTAAATATATTACAAATAGTTTTTCAGCGTGAGAAATACAATGTGTGGCGGGAGAGCGTGACAAAAGAACGAAATGAGTGACTGTCACGCTCAATGCGTGACACTTGACAGCCCTGCGATTTTAAGGAAGTGGGGGTGGTGGTGGAAGTGACGTATATGCCGTAAAGCAGTCGAGTTTTGTAGTTCTCTTTGTTCGCCGGTTACTACCCGAAACCCGAAGTTTAAAAGTACGATTAAAAACGCTACAGACCCCATCAGGCTACGGCAGACGTGTCATTTAACCTATTGTAAGTTGATGTACCATCACAAGAGACTTGGAAATATATTATGAAGGTTGAAAAGTTACCTGGTGTAACTTTAATTCTTGGAATCAGAATCAGTATTATGTTCTTTATGATTCTGTCACCGACTCGATCGCTGCTGAACGCCCTGATTCTCTGTTCATCGTGGAGTGAATACTGGATGCTGTAGGGAACACTTTCAAACGCTTGTGTTCAGTAACAGCGAGTGACTCACGGTGTGAATGACTCATGTGCACAGTGATGAGTATCGTTTCATAACAAAGGAACAACGGTGTGATGACAGTAAATCATACTGAGACTTTCAACAGGCTCATCTGAAGTGCTGCAATGACATGATTAGTATACATAACTAATCAACTAACTAGCTCTTTATATATATATATATATATATATATATATATATAATGTATATAGAGTCCCGTCTGTGAGAGCAGCATGGGCTTAATTTGATTTGGAGCTCAACGTCCAATCGGCTGGCAGATGCTTGGCTTCTCTATGATGATTGGCCGAGCTGTCAAATGGGCGGGACCTTCCAACAAATGACCAATTACTGAACACGTGATGTACGTGACAGACAGCATTTAATGTTTTAACGTCATTTTTATGCAATTTTAAAAAACAAGACTTCAGTAAATGCTTCTCCAGTAAATGTATATTGATTTAATTGTGCTGGAAAACAAGGCAGAAACACAGAGGAAGAATATGATGTTTTGCGGCGTGTTTTTCTCCGTTTAGTATGTTTGAGAAGCAGTAACCCTCAGTGAGGCAGAAACGAGGCTGACGAGGAAACTGAAGATAGAGGAAAGCGATGGTGAGCCTACCTGGAGTCTGACTGTTTGCATGATGGGATTTCAAAAGCTGTTCAAAGAAAAGGCAAATCATATTTAAGGCATGGCTTCGGATGTCACACGTACAAAATATGAAAAATGGAGGACAAAATGCAAATCATATGAAATCAAGAGAAGGGTGACCATTAATTTCAGCTAACTGCTGAAGATCTAGCATGTTTAGCTAGTAAACGCGTCCCGTGTCAGTGACGGCTGAAGGTTTTACCTGCTCGTTGAACTTCTCGAGTTTCTCCAGCTGCTCACGCTGGTTCTTCTGCAGTTGCTCCAGCTCCTTCGCCTGCTTCATGGCCAGCTGAGACGAAGACACGGAAGAACATGTCAACAACGCATCAACGTCATGCAAACATCACGCCAACGTCACGTCAATGTCAATATCATGTCAATATCATGTGAATGTCACGCCAACGTCACGTCAGTGTCAAGTCAACATCGCATCAACGTCACGTCAACATCAAGTAAATGTCAAGTCAACATCACGTCAATGTCAAGTCAACATCATGTCAATGTCACGTCAACATCACGTCAACGTCACGTCAATGTCACGCCAATGTCACGTCAACATCGCGTCAACACGTAAATGTCAAGTCAACATTGCGTCAACGTCACGCCAACATCACGTCAATGTCAAGTCAACATCACGTAAACGTCACGTCAATGTCACGCCAATGTCACGTCAACATCACGTCAACGTCACGTCAATGTCAAGTCAACATCGCATCAACAACACGTCAATGTCAAGTCAACATCACGTCAACGTCACGTCAATGTCAAGTCAACATCGCATCAACAACACGTCAATGTCAAGTCAACATCACGTCAACGTCACGTCAATGTCACGCCAACGTCAATGTCAAGTCAACATCACGCCAACGTCACGTCAATGTCAAGTCAACATCACGTCAACAACACGTCAATGTCAAGTCAACATCACGTCAACG
>JAPDVR010000012.1:337500-350000 GCA_026230005.1 Gila orcuttii | reverse complement strand
CACATGTATATAACAGCACAAATGTGTGTTCAGAGCACATGTATATAACAGCACGTGTGTGTTCAGAGCACATGTATATAACAGCACACGTGTGTTCAGAGCACATGTATATAACAGCACATGTGTGTGTTCAGAGCACATGTATATAACAGCACATGTGTGTTCAGAGCACATGTATATAACAGCACACATGTGTGTTCAGAGCACATGTATATAACCGCACACATGTGTGTTCAGAGCACATGTATATAACAGCACACATGTGTGTTCAGAGCACATGTATATAACAGCACACATGTGTGTTCAGAGCACATGTATATAACAGCACACGTGTGTGTTCAGAGCACATGTATATAACAGCACATGTGTGTTCAGAGCACATGTATATAACAGCACACATGTGTGTTCAGAGCACATGTATATAACAGCACACGTGTGTTCAGAGCGCATGTATATAACAGCACGTGTGTTCAGAGCACATGTATATAACAGCACACGTGTGTTCAGAGCGCATGTATATAACAGCACATGTGTGTTCAGAGCACATGTATATAACAGCACACATGTGTGTTCAGAGCACATGTATATAACAGCACACGTGTGTTCAGAGCACATGTATATTAAAGCACACATGTGTTCAGAGCACATGTATATAACAGCACACGTGTGTGTTCAGAGCACATGTATATAACAGCACACATGTGTGTTCAGAGCACATGTATATAACAGCACACATGTGTGTTCAGAGCACATGTATATAACAGCACACGTGTGTTCAGAGCACATGTATATAACAGCACACGTGTGTTCAGAGCACATGTATATAACAGCACACGTGTGTGTTCAGAGCACATGTATATAACAGCACACGTGTGTTCAGAGCACATGTATATAACAGCACACATGTGTGTTCAGAGTACATGTATATAACAGCACACGTGTGTGTTCAGAGCACATGTATATAACAGCACACGTGTGTGTTCAGAGCACATGTATATAACAGCACACGTGTGTTCAGAGCACATGTATATAACAGCACACATGTGTGTTCAGAGTACATGTATATAACAGCACACATGTGTGTTCAGAGCACATGTATATAACAGCACACGTGTGTGTTCAGAGCACATGTATATAACAGCACACGTGTGTTCAGAGCACATGTATATAACAGCACACGTGTGTTCAGATAATATGTATATAACAGCACACGTGTGTTCAGAGCACATGTATATAACAGCACACATGTGTGTTCAGAGCGCATGCGTCAGCAGTATCTGTCACGGCCGCTCTGAGGAACGACTGAATCTTCTCGAGTCTCGAGTCCTCACCGCTCGTGGATGAGCTTCAGCTGCAGGGTCTGCTGGTCCTGAACGCTGGCCAGAAGCTTCTTCAGGATCTCACACTGCTGCGTCACATGGGTGTCCCTCATCTCCTGCTCTTCTGTGCTGTGGCCGTTGATCATCTCGGACCACTCCTTAGTGTGCTGGGCCACCATGTCCTTCACCTGACGACACACAGCAAACACACTCACTGCGCTGAGACGCACACACATCTCATGGAGATCTGGTTTGCTGTACATGTAATGCTCATCCCTCATCCTTGCCTCGGGTCATCGGAGGGGACCAAGACCCCAGGACTTTTGTTGCATTTGAACCATGAATACACACAAAAATAAAAAATTAATGGATTTGAGGGGTTTTGTGGTTGAAATGTAAAAAAGAAACAAATCCTTCCCTCACGCGTCAATTTGAGCCCGTTAGGAATTAATGGAATGTGAGGAATGCTTCAGTTCACATAGAAAAACCTAAAAACCTAATCACACCTGTCATTTTGATTCTGATCAAACTGAAAAGTCAGAAAATCCGGACCGAACAAGGAAGGTATGAAAGGGCCCTCAAACACCAATCAGATCAGAGCTTGTTATTTGGTCAGTATTGTGTGTAAAATGTTCCACAGGCGAGTAAAGAAGAACACGACACCAAAGCATGATGGGATTTACAGTAGGTGGACAACCAGAATGCCTATTACCACAAATACAAATCCTATATACAAATCCACCACGGCAAAATAAACCAGTCGCATTTCAAAGTTGTTTGCGAAATGACCACCAGGTGGCGCAAAGGGACATTTAGCGAAAGCAAAACGTAATTATGTAAAAGTAGCCTACATTTTGAATAGAATATAGCAAACTTTTAGAGCAGAACATTTTATGAATCAAAAGTTAAAATAAGCCTATCTCGCAGTCAGTGAAAATAAATTGGGTGCAATCAATGACGCTAAACTACTGAGGAATGAAAAGATTGAAGAGCGCTTCTCTCTCGCGTGCGCACACACTGACTGCTGAACAACCGAACTTCTGGGCATTTCTCAGTGAGAAAAGTTGTGGTCGAGAGGTAGAACTTAGGTTTCAATCATTTGGATGACAGTTTCAAATCCCGAATAAACATGGTATTTATAAAATTACCATGCATTTCCATTTTACACTAAGGAACTAATCTCATCCAACAGATTGATTTACGTCTTCAAAAGCAGTTCTGTTAAAAAAATAGAAAATAAAACTTCATGGGGTTCCATGCAGAAAGAATTTTTAAAAACATAAGCTAAGCAAGGTGCGATTTGCCGGTGGGGGATTTCCCCCCTCCACAATAATCAATACTATAATTAGCCTAAATAGACCATATCAAATATATATATATATATATATATATATACAGGTCCTTCTCAAAAAATTTGCATATTGTGATAAAGTTCATTATTTTCCATAATGTAATGATAAAAATTAAACTTTCATATATTTTAGATTCATTGCACACCAACTGAAATATTTCAGGTCTTTTATTGTTTTAATACTGAGGATTTTGGCATACAGCTCATGAAAACCCTAAATTCCTATCTCAAAAAATTAGCATATCATGAAAAGGTTCTCTAAACGAGCTATTAACCTAATCATCTGAATCAACTAATTAACTCTAAACACCTGCAAAAGATTCCTGAGGCTTTTAAAAACTCCCAGCCTGTTTCATTACTCAAAACCGCAATCATGGGTAAGACTGCCGACCTGACTGCTGTCCAGAAGGCCATCATTGACACCCACAAAATTAGCATATTTCATCCGACCAATAAAAGAAGTGTTTTTAACCCTCTGGGGACCAGAAACGCGCTGGCGCGTTTTGCTTGTTTTTTTCACATAGCAGAAAAATAGACTTAACCTGTTAAGCACTGAAGCCATTTTAGAGTTGTTTTGTCTGAGAGACACACATAAAAGTAAAGACTCATAACTCCAAAACTGTAACAAGGAGAGTCAAAAGGGAGGTATTGTTTGATAGAACACTTTTCAAATTTTTTGAAAATATAAATTACATTACATTTGGACATTCTCCTGCTGAGAAACTGCTGATAAATACAAAAAATATATATAATTTTTATTATGATTTTGCATATATTTCTTGTTTGACATGGAATAACTCTGGAAGGAAATATGGTAGCTCAGAAATTATTTTTTGGTGAAGTCCCTCTACAGGTGACCTGCATCTGGATAAAATTTTGTGGTGATTGCATAAAGTACTCAAAAGTTACAGCATTCTGAACAAAGGTAGCCTTTTTGTTTAGTCCTCACACATTTGAAAGGCAATAAAAAAATTGTTGTTTTCTGAGTGACACACAAAACTAAAGACTCATAACTCCAAAACTATAGCAAGGAGAGTCAAAAGGTAGGTATCGTTTGATAGAACACTTTTCAATTTTTTTGAAAATATAAATTACATTACATTTGGACATTTTCCTGCCGAGAAACTGCCCATAAAAGACAAAAAATAAATATCATTTTTATTATGATTTTGCATATCTTTCTTATTTGACATATAATAACTCAGGAAGGAAATAAGGTAGGTGGAAAATTCTTTTTTGGTGAAGTCCATCTACATGTGAGCTGCATCTGGATAACATTTTGTGGTGATTGGATAAAGGAATCAAAAGTTACAGCATTTGGAACCAAGACAGGCTTTTTGTTCAGTCATTGACGCCCCCTAATGGGCATTTTTAAAATGGTTCCTCCATGGAGAATATCTTGTCATAAATGCAATAGATTATGTTCATTTTGGGCTCATTTTAATTGTAATAATATGCTGTAAAAAATATGTGCCATTTTCAACGATCTGTGAATGTTTCATGAGCTGTATTATGTTTTTGGCACATTGCAGTACATAGTACAAAAAGTATTTTATAGATTATGAAAAAAATAAATTCTATTTATCAGCAAATAACTAAGCAATACTTAGGAGATTTTCAAATTGGCTACCTTCACTGTAAAGTTCAGACTCTAAGCTTTCAAATGACACCTATTTTGTGTAAATCAAGGCAATATTTTTGAAAAATATGATCATTAATATTTTCGCAGCCAGGTGGCCCGCGCGGGCGGTGCCCTCAGAGTTATAGGGATTACTCAGCACTCGTTCAGAGTTGATCGAAGTTGTTAGATGCTTTAAAAAGCTGAGATTCTAAGCTTTAAGATGATACATATTTTGTGTTATCCCACGTTTGAAAAAAGCACGGATGGCTCCGGAAACATTGGAAAACACATTGCATCCCGGAAAGATGAGAGACATGTTTTTTTAGCCAAGCATGCATCACTTCGTGAGGTATATCTCGCGATCAACGCAATGGATTATGTTGTGTTTGGGCTCTTTGTAATCGTGAGAATCTGTCAATAAAGATGTTCGATTTTTCACAATCCATGCATGTTTCATGGAGTTATGAGCTGCAACGTCACATTAAAACAACATAGCATCACTGCTACTGCTACTTCATTGGTACGCATAGTGCAACTTCTTGTGTTAGAAGTCCATAAGGAATATCTTTAGATGTGAGTGATGGATTATGGTGAGTTTGGGCTCTTTTTAATCTTAACAATCTGCTGCAAATAATGATGTGCCATTTTACACGATTTATGCATGCTTCATTGAGTTATGAGTGAAATCGCGGCATTAGTGCTCCATCTATATTCAAGGCTCTATGTGCGCCTGTGGGGGTTCGTGTGTTACAACTCCATTAGGAATATCTTAAGATCTGAGTGATGGATTATGCTGTGTTTGGGCTCTTTTTAATCGTGAGAGTCTGCTGAAAATACTGTTGTGCAATATCCTACGATCTGTGCATGTTTCATGAAGTTATAAGCGAAAAACCAACGCGAGTGCTTCACCAGTATATACTTGGCTAGGTACGTCTGTGGTATTTTTTGTGTTGGAACGCCATGAGGAATATCTTTAGATCTGATTTATGGAATATATTGAGTTTGGGCTCTTTTTAATCGTGAGCTCCTGCTGTAAATAACGATATGTAATTTTTCATGATCGATGTATCTTTCATGAAGATACGAGTGAAAAGGCCAAGTCTCAGCTACCTTGCTTGGCTACTTGCGTCTGTGGATTTTCTTTGTGGTAGAAATCCATGAGGAATATCTTTAGTTCTGAGTGATGGATTATGTTAAGTTTGGACTCATTTTAATCGTAAGAATCTGATGTAAATAATGATGTGTCATTTACCACAATCGGAGTATGTTTCATGAAGTTACGAGCGGAAATGTGTGTTAAATTATGCATACTTATATGATTTACATATGGGTCTCTTGAGGGGCTTCTTGTACAAAACCTCACTCAAGTTTAGTAAAAAGCCCGAAACAATTATGCTTGTTGTATTCTACTCATTGAGACCTTTCAAATGACATATGGCACATGACTATCTGAGCTGTATGATGTATTTGACATATTGCAGTATGTAATACAAAAAAGTACTTAATAAATTATGAAAACATTTTTTTTCTATTTATTAGCAAATAACTCAGCACTACTTAGGAGTTTATCAAATTGGCTACATTCATTGTAAATTTCAGACTCTAAGCTTTCAAATGACACCTATTTTAAGTTGATCAAGGTAATATTTTTGAAAAATATTATTATTATTTTTTATCGCAGCTAGGTGGCGCCAGCTGGCGGTACACTCCGTTTTAGAGGGATTACTCAGCACTCGTTAGGAGTTGATCAAAGTGATTAGATGCATTAAAAAGCTGAGATTCTAAGCTTTAAAATGATACCTATTTTGTGTTATTCCATTTCAGGGGTTGCTTAGAAATTTGAATCTGAAATTTATTTTCCCTAGGGGGCGCCCCGTTGCCCCCGGTACCGGGGGCGTTGGTTTGTAACAGGTTAAAGTACTACCATAATTTCTGTTCATACAGAGTTAAGAAATATGAGAAAATAATCTGTTAAATGTCTACTGTTTTATGTGCCCACATACAATCGAAATAAAATATTGTGCTTTTGTAAAATAAAGAAAATAAACAGGGTGTGCGTTCTGCCTCTCAGTCACCGTGAACTTTTTTTCTGGAGCACGTCTCTAATCCTCTAATTTTTTGTGAAGGACCTGTATATATATTTTAAATATGCAACACGCACGTTTAAACAACAAACAATAAAATCTGAACCAGCGCTTCTGCTCCTGTATTGAGAGATAACATGCAGCGTGTTTCAGTTACGATCTTGGTTCCAGTGGCCTTAATACATTGATTCACGGCTTTTTAAAATGTCACAAAGTGTTTTGATGTGGTTTTGAATGAAATATTTAAGTTTATAATTAAGTATTTTGACACACCACGCCGAGTGCGTATTCTAAAATTGGGTTTTATTCTGGCATTGAATTAGAGTTCGACAAACACGGCGGCGCGTTCACTTGAATTTATTTTTCTCATAAGCTAAAATAAAATCATCTTTTAAATTGTAAAAGGTCTACTTTTATTTCATGTAAAGTAGGCCTACACTCACAATAGGCTAACGACAAAACGTTTTCTCGCTCATGTGAGCGAACACACACTGGAGAAACAAACGTTTGGGCATTGTTAAGTGAGTTAAGACATGGCCGAGTGGTAGAACTTACGGTTCGATCATTGAGATGACACGGGTTCAAAGCCCGATTAAACATGGACTATAGTTAAATTTTATATTTAGGGTATTAATGCAGAGAGATTTGTCTAGTTCTAAAACTCTGTTACACCCTTTAGTTTTTTGCTTATATTTATAAAATAAAATTACCATGCATTTCCATTTTACACTAAGGAACAAATAGTATCCAACAGAACGACTTTACATCTGTATAATAACAGCCTACCAATCGTAATTTCAAAAGCAGTTCTGTAAAAAAAAATATATATATTATATAGCATATATATATATATATATAGCCTTTGATTCCCTATAGCCTAAAGAGTTTTTATGGTTTTAAGTAAAGTGCGATTTGCCAGGGGGGACGGGGATTTCCTTCTGGTCTAACATCCCTGCTTCTGATTAATTATTTTAATCCCACCTTCCCTTGAAGTTCACAGTAATCAATGCTATAGGCTACTTCACCAATAGACCATAAACATATAAAATAAAGACAGCCTATGCAACAATGACAAACAATAAAACCAAAACCAGCGTTTCAGTTGTTCATTAGTTCCAGTGGCCTTAATGCATGCACGGCTTTTCAAAATGTCACAAAGCGTTTTGAGATTATTTTGAATGAAATATTGAAGTTTATAATTAAGTATTTTGGCACACCACGCCGAGTGGCCCTATGCATGTTTCTAAAATCGGGTTTTATTCTGGCATGTTGAGTTAGTGTTCGACAAACGCGGCGGCGCGTTCATTTGGATTTATTTTTCTCATTACAGCTAAAATAACTTAATAGGCTACTCCGTGATTTTTTGGTCATACAGATAAGAGTAGAGTAGCCTACATCGTTCAAAACTGTAAACTTTTATTCATGTTAGGCTAACGACAAAAGTTTATCTGTCGTCTCGGTCTCCAGGAACTGAATATTGAACCGAAAGCCAGTTGCCTCAGCTCAGTCACGATAAGAAATCGGCTATGTCTAAAGCCTTTAAATGTCTAAATATTTAGGCTAATAAATGTTATCTGATTATGTAATCCATATGAAAACGAGAGGTACCAGTTTAGACATCATGTAAGCGCTTCCTAATGAGAAAATGACAAGGGTGAAAATCTCGCTCTATAGGCTAAATCGCCCTGAATTAAAATGTAAAAACAGATCAAATAATTTATTTGTCAAAATGTTGTGATATTGTTTCATTTAAGTTCATAATTATTCTATAAATGTTACTTAGTTTAGCAGCAGTACCGAAGCACCGTGGTTCGAGATTTATTTGAATAATAATAATAATAATAAAAACTTAATTTACAAATTGCATGCACCACAGTGAAGGATCCAACGATCCCTGTAGAATTTAATATTGAGTTGAACATTTTGTTCATGACAACAAATGAGAATTCATGAGAACATGCGTTTGAAGATTATATTTAGTTTTGCTTGGAAAAAGCTGGCCCAAACCAGTTTTATTTCTTAAATTATTGAAATAATTAAATATTTAGTAATAAACATTTATGACAGAAATATCACTACATGTACTTAGCTTAAATCATTTAATTCCTTCATTATCAACACTTTAATAGCCTAATGCTAATGTATAGAATATCGCTTTAAGCGTGAATTGTGTTTAAACCTTTGTTTTAAGTCAATCTCAAACTCAGATAGCCTGTGGGGTGTGTGTGTGTGTGTGATAGCCTGTGGGGTGTGTGTGTGTGTGTGTGTGTGTGATAGCCTGTGGGGTGTGTGTGTGTGTGTGTGATAGCCTGTGGGGTGTGTGTGTGTGTGTGATAGCCTGTGGGGTGTGTGTGTGTGTGTGTGTGTGTGTGATAGCCTGTGGGGTGTGTGTGTGTGTGTGTGATAGCCTGTGGGGTGTGTGTGTGTGTGTGTGATAGCCTGTGGGGGGTTGGAGGGACAGTTCAGTGTGTGCAGGACAATAGGTGTGTTAATGTTCCTCTTTCATATGGAGAGTGTCGGATAGCCAGCCTGATGAGCAAAGGCAAAATTATTTTAAGGATACATCTCTCGATGTGTCAAAATGTAGGCCCTATATCTTATTAAATTATAAATATTGTAGTTTATTTATTGTATTTAAAGTTTTTTCACACAAAATTTAAATTGAAGTGTTCAATCCAGTTGTTTCAACTGGTTTTGTAGAGTTTTAGAGTGTTTGAGCAGTGTGTATGATTGTCAACAATCTGGCATTATCTAAACATCAACTGTTGACGACGCGTTCATGCCAAGAAACGAATGGTAGTGATCAGCAGATACAGAGCTCTTTAATTCGCGATCAACCTCGTTTTATTGTAAGGTGAATTCAACAAGGCATGCTGTGTCTTTGAAGCAACAAAGGCTAAATAATTGGTTACTGTATTTTGTTCGCGATTTGTATGGATGACACGCAGCGACATATACAGTATTATCAGCTGTATGATGTGTTTTTACCCTGAAATGTGTAATTTCGAGAGAGACCCGGCGCGCGCAGTGAGGGAAACTAAATAAACTTGCTAAAAAGAGATCCAGCGCGAGAGAGAGGCAAAGAAAAACGCACGTTCTTAATTTATGTTGCTTTGGACTATTTTCTTTTTGTACTGTTTTAATTGTTTAATTTAGCTGCAATTTCTTTGGCAATACAAATTTAAAATGTCCCAAGAATAAGATTCTGTGTTTCTTATTTTGCATCACAAAGGAAATAAACTCTAAACTCGATGCAGCTGTTTTAAATAAAAAATAAACTGTCCTGACACTTTATTTAAACCTTGAAATGTTCGATGGGGCTTCAAACTTAAGTAATTTTAGTGTTTTTTTACACAATAATTTAGCAGACTAAAGACAAGCTTCTTCATTTTCATTTTCTGACGCGATCGGCAGACAATCTTCCTTTATCAGTTTTGTTGTCTGTGCAGCGGCTCTACAGAAATGTAGCAAATTTATGTTGTAATTTGCCATTGCTAATTAAACAAAACGCTTGACTTTAAATAAATAAACAGTCAATAAACTCGCTAATAAACAGTTAAGCATCAAGAACGGTAAAACATTTACGCTGTCGGCCAACATCGGTTAACAGCATGTATGCTACAATGAGATTCGATCTCGGGTCGCTTGATGCTCCGTGAGGCACATGTCGTTGCATTGACCACAGAGCTACCGTATGAACGCTGTTCAATCATCGTCTCATGCTCTTGCAAAGCCTCATTGATGTAGCCTAATATGTTTCTATTGCAATGTTTTTAAGTTTTCATTATTTATTCAATTAAATTTCAGTATTGTGAATATGAATTATTTTAACTACATTTCACTTAAATTCATCTGCTACCAGCTTTCAATCGCTCTGAATGAGCCGCGGCGCAGCGGCAGAATACGCAATAGACAGAATAAACGGACACTATTCAAAGTCTGTGATTGTAGCGCCTCTTAGCGGTAAAAGGCAGCAAATACACCCCAAATTTTAAAAGTATAAAAGTATTATTCTGGTTGTCCACCTACTGTAGGGCTGTCAAATCAAAATTTGAATTTCGATTATTCGTCGAATTAAAAAAAAAAAACCTGCACATTCAAATTTTCATTTCGCTGTGTGTGTGTGTGTGTGTGTGTGTGTGTGTGTGTGTGTGTGAGAGAGTGTGAAAGCGCTCAACATGTGTGTGAGTGTCATGTCAAGTCAAGTCAAATATATTTATATAGCGCTTTTCACAATACAGATTGTATCAAAGCTGCTTCACAGTATCAATCAAAACAACTTAACAATGTTTGTTTATTACTGGAAAAAAGACATCCAAGTTTGGTAGAGCTGATCAATGGTATGATTGGTTAATTAATTTGAATATCCCCAACTGAGCAAGCCAAAGGCAACAGTGGCAAGGAACCGAAAAACTCCATCCAGTGACCTAATGGTGTCCTAACACCCCATCAGATGACCCAATGGAGAAAAAAAAACCTGGGGAGAACCCAGGCTCAGTCGGGGCCAGTTCTCCTCTGGCGTTTATGAACTAGAGGCCGAATTTATAGTAACTGTAAGATAAAAAATTGATATGAATGCCTGGCTAAATAGATGCGTCTTCAGTCTAGTTTTAAATTGGGAGAGCGAGTCTGAGCTACGAACAATATCAGGAAGGCTATTCCAGAGCTTCGGAGCTAAATGTGAAAATGCTCTGCCTCCTTTGGTGGATCTGGATATCCTAGGAATGACCAGAAGCCTCGAATTTAGTGATCTTAAAGAGCACGATGGATTGTATGGTGTGTGTGTGTGTGTGTGTGTGTGTGAAAGCGCTCAGCATGTGTGTGTGTGTGTGTGTGTGTGTGTGAGAGTGTGAAAGCGCTCAGCATGTGTGTGTGTGTGTGTGTGTGTGTTTGTCAGCACTTGCTCAGCTCAAGATCATCTGGTGTTTTTGATGAACGATATGTAGATGTAGTGAGTAGAAGTGTTTCTGAATGCCAGTTTGCTGTTGTGTATTCATGTAGTTCATTACGCTGTGTGTTGAAGTGTGTTTTCTCAGGTTACTGATGCACAAACACAGTTTTATGCACTACTGTAACCTAAATTTCCTTGCATGCACATTAAGGAAATTATATTTGATTTAAGAACAATTGTTTCAAAAGTTAATGCAGTTTCAAAAGTGAATCTCATTTCTATACAAGATGTGATGCTTGATTTGGTTTATATTTGCGTATTGCGCTCGCTTGCGCCCTCTTGTGGACAGGAGACCTACTGTACTTTTCTCCTCTAACATTAAGTATTGCCCTTAGAATTCGAATATAATTCGAATTTAGCTTTTCAATCATTTTAACAATCCTAGTGGGATTTTCCCCTGTACCTTTTCTTTATGGTCTGCCGTGAGCGTCTCGACCTTTATCGCCGTTTCCTTCTTTAACTCGGAGCAGTTGTTTTCACTGAAACAGAGAAGAACAAGCGTCACAGTGACATCATCAGCGAGCGCCGGACAGTGACATCATCAGCGAGCGACGGACAGTGACATCATCATCTCACCCTCTCTTCTTGATGGCCTTCTCCAGCAGCTTCTCCAGCGTCAGCTTCTCCTTGTCATGCTGAGCCACCAGTTTATCCACCTGAGAACAGTGGGACTTCTGCACAGCGTTGTGTTCCTGCAGGAAGAGGAGGAGCTTATCAGAGAGGAGGAGGAGTTGTTTTCAGAGAGAGGAGGAGCTTATCAGAGAGAGGAGGAGGAGTTTATCAGAGAGAGAGGAGAAGGAGTTTATCAGAGAGAGAGGAGGAGCTTATGAGAGAGAGAAGGAGGAGTTTATCAGAGAGAGAGGAGGAGCTTATCAGAGAGAGGAGGAGGAGTTTATCAGAGAGAGAGGAGGAGTTTATCAGAGAGAGAGGAGGAGCTTATGAGAGAGAGAAGGAGGAGTTTATCAGAGAGAGAGGAGGAGCTTATCAGAGAGAGGAGGAGGAGTTTATCAGAGAGAGAGGAGGAGGAGTTTATCAGAGAGAGGAACAGGAGGAGTTTATCAGAGAGAGGCGCTCGCTGATGATGTCACTGTCCGGCGCTCGCTGATGATGTCACTGTGACGCTTGTTCTTCTCTGTTTATCAGAGAGAGGAGGAGGAGGAGCTTATCAAAGAGA